>QAXH01002085.1:192-12340 GCA_004335635.1 Chloromonas sp. AAM2 | reverse complement strand
TGCGGGACACATCCCTTATGCGCATTGCGCGCATCGACACGGATGTAAAAAGACAACAACAACAACAACAACAGCAGCAGTTGTTTTTTTACCTGCAGGCGGGTAGTGCAGTTCCCCCTGCGCCCCCTGCAGCGGTTGTGTCTCCTGCGCCTGGCCGGAGGGGATGTCCTCGAGCGGTAGGACAGCGGTCATGGCGGTGCCCAGCGCGTCACGCAGCTCAGGACGAACCTGCACATGGGTGGGAAATGCACATGAAACCATGGGAGTAACCAGTGCACAATATGGTAAACAACTAAATCACTATATCTATATAATAAACAAAATCAGTACACGGTATACCGTCAAGTCCGCAGTGTTTGGGATTCCAATTTGGCGAATGAATCCGCCAAGTTGGCTCCCATCACATTTCCAGCTGGGGGGGGCGCCAAATTGAGGGAAAGCGGTCGAAGTTCAACGGCATTCTCAAAATTCGCCAAATCCGCGAGCCGCAGGCTCGCTATCGCTCTCAGCTAGCAGCCATGTCGCTGCTTGCGCCCAGCAAACCTCGTGGCCAACTGGCCATTATTTCCAGCGCAGAAAAGCGCGACAAAGTTGCGTGCAGTGGTGGTGCTTGTGGTATTTCCATGCGTTTGAGAATGTTTGCAGCTTTCGCCAAATACAAGAGCTTGTGCACATTTAAGACCGTCGGGCCCGCCAAATTGAGGGGGAAACGGTCGTTTTGAAGGCCCTGAAAAAACAATTCGCTAACTTCCATGACCACCAAATACTGCGAACTTTACGGTATCAACTTTCGGTACATACTAGTCAGTGAATTCACAGGTGACTTCCATTTCTGTTCAAATAGTCTGCAATGCATCAATATGTGTATGCCAACTTGCGCACAAACTTCCTTCCAATCATCCTGCACGATGTTCTCAGCATGGGCAACTACATCACGTAGTGCTTGAATACATCTGCAAACATACACAGTCAACTGAGCTGCTGATTGCAAGCAGATTCTGCCCGTTGAGTGGCCTTTTTCAAGAGCCGGCAACGCCCCTGCTGCCCCAACCGTGCGGTGTGAAAAGCTGAAAATCTGTTAGCACCTCTGCCAACCCATGCAAACTCGTGCTGGCATCACCACTCCCGTGCCGGCATCACCACTCCCGTGCCGGCATCACCACTCCCGTGCCGGCATCACCACTCCCGTGCCGGCATCACCACTCCCGTGCCGGCATCACCACTCCCGTGCCGGCATCACCACTCCCGTGCCGGCATCACCACTCCCGTGCCGGCATCACCACTCCCATGTCGGCATCACCACTCCCGTGTCGGCATCACCACTCCTGCCAACCCATGTAGCAATCAGCGGGTGGGCATTCTAATGAAGTCCTCTTCAAAAGCCACCCACACACACACAGTAAACTGCCATTTACCCGCTTGTGCCATGTACCCCCTTTTCCTTCTGCATACTCTCTCTCTCTCTCTCTCTCTCTCTCTCTCTCACCCACCCACACACACTCTCACCCACACACACACCTGCGCATGTGCCGCACGCAGCACTGCTGATCCGAAGTAAGCGCCGCTCTTGCTGTCCAAACTGAACAGGCTGAACCCCACATCAGCCTGCATGCAGGGCACACACAAACCGCTGTGCGCCGAGCCAGCACGATGCACAGCCGCAGAACTGCCAGCCTTTGCTAGCCAGATGTTCACAGGGTGGCCAGGTTGCAGAACCCCACCACCAAACAGCATGAGAATGCATACAGGGTTGTTCCCGGCTACGTGCACAGTATGGTTCTGTGGCTGCGTCCTTCTGACCTGCATAGGTGAGTTGGTGGGTGTGCCCGCCACTGCCGACCATTAAAGCACTGTTCATGGAGTTTTCTTAAACACAGAGAATACACTGATCATGATGTTATAGCAGCGTTATCATTCAAATGACGATACTGCGCCCTGCCCTGGCCTACTGACCTGCATGGGTGGGTTGGTGGGTGTGCCCGCTACTGCCGCCGCTTCCCAGTCCTCCGCCTGGTCGTGCAGCCAGGGCAACAGGTCCACTAAGGCCCCGCCCATACGCTTCCTGTGCGTCTCTCGGTACCTGTGCTCCACACACAGTGTATGTATGTTCAGTGTATGTTCAATGTATGTACAGTATGCAAACGGTGTGTACGCTTCCAGAGTGTGATTGCACACGCTGGCTAGTACCCTCTCTACGGTACTTGAGTGCACAGCACACACACAGCACACACATGGTGCATGCGTCTGGTTGATCATTTGCAAGGGCACACAACGTACACGGACCATCCATATCACGTTGTATGAAAATGCCTAAGACCGCTGGAGTGTATCCAGGTGGTGACGACGGTCCGGACTTTTTCGTTGCCTTTACACAACGGCCGTGTCGTTTTTGTGCGCGCAGGGTGCTTGCCCACTGGATGTGTTTTCCCCACAAGTGGCGACAGCGGAGCTATCACCTTTGCGTGGAGGGGCGTTGACCTTCTCAACCGTGCAATGCGAGTATGATCATGTTGAGTACAGATGCTCGAGTTGTTGTGTGTTCCGCTTGTGGGACGATACAGATGTGAAAACACGCACGCACCTAGTCAACGCCAATTCAACCTCTTTCGGCAGTTTGAAAAGCTCAGGCCTCTAGCAGCACGAGCGCCTCCCCAACAGCAGTACAATGAATCGCCCCAGTGTACAATGAATAAAAGTAAGGAAAAATAAAAACAAAAAAAACAAACGTCAAATGATATAATCAACCATTTAAATGCCTCACCTGGTCAGCGCCGTTTCCACCTCTTTGAGCAATTTGAGCAGTTCAGGCCCAGCCGCTGCCAGCGCCCTCAGCAGCACCAGTGCCTCTCCCGCCGCAGCATCGCCCCGGTGGCTCAATCGGGCGTAGACCAGCTCAAGGAACCGGGGGATCAGGAGGCTGTAGAAGGGCAAGTGGGCCAGCACGTGGCTGCGCCACTCAGGATTGTATGGGGCATAGGCCTGCAAGACAAGGGCCATATGGTAAAGCATTGCAAGGTCAAGAAGAAGCCATGCACTCTGCGAGCAAAATGCAGAGAAAGGAGAAGAGCACACGGGAGCGCATGGGGCGTGGGCCTGCAACACCAGGGCCAAGAAAATCAAATGCACTTTCTGCGCGGTACAAAAAGGGGTGGCAGCAGATGAACTAAGAGGAAGAGCGTAGGGGAAGGGGTGAAAGGGGTGCCAGTGGCGTGGGGGACGGCCATGTATCTGCACTTGAGATTTATACGGAAAGTTGCTCACACATAAATGTGGCCTTTGAAACATGGAAACTAAGCACAAAATGGGCAAGAGAGATGATTCGACTGCGGATGCCTTAGCACCCACGGCCGTGGAGCCCCTGCCCTGATTTGTGCTGAGAAAATTAGGCGTAGGTACACACTGTGCAAGCAAGTCCTGTGTATGAAGCCTGCCTGTGAGCAAATCACATGCATAAAGCAGTGTGTCCAGAAATAGCTAGACATAGATGCTATTATGAATGCTGGAAATAGATGCTAAAGTGCTCAACACATGAAATTGCCCCCAAACTGTTACCTGCGTCATGCTTGCTGCCACAGAATCTGCCGCCTGCCGTGACAGGTGCAGCATCTGTGAGATCTCACTCCCCAGATGTGTGATGGCACTGGCCCCGTGACCTCCAGGGCCCGTCACACCCCCCTGTGAGCGAGTGTATGAGTGCATGAGTGCATGAGTATCTTTCAGATCAGTATCGTTTGACAAGTGGGACAGAAGATGGCTTAAGCATGCATGCACAACATCAGCATATTGCGTTGCAAAGGACTGCTGGTGCTCCGTTCGACCTCCCCCCCNNCGTTCGACCTCCCCCCCCCCCTCCCACCATCCGACCTACCTCTGAATTCGAACCCAAGCCTGTCACCTATGTGTGTGTGTGTGTGTGTAGTTTGTTTGGTAGTAAAAGTATCGTATTGACGGTTTCTAAGTCGGTTTCTTGCATCACCTGTGGTTGACTGCTTGTCTGGCTGCCTGCCCCGCCTGCTGCGTTCCAGGGTGTGATGATGGTCAGCCACAGGTTGATGAGGGGCACGAGGGAGGAGCTGCTGGCCAGGGGCCACTGGGCAAGAGCACGCCTGCACACGAACGGAAATGTGTCAACATTCAAACAAGTACTCAAACTTCCTTCAACTCTATGTTCCTAAGCTTGATAGATAACCTCATAAATAACTATGCAAACCTATAACTTGGTGTAACAGACTCACCTAAGGAATCTGTACACTTTGCGTGATGTGGCCTGCACGGCTCCGCATGCCGGCGGCCCCAGCAGGCCCGTTGCCACCGCCCCCACGGCCCCGCCCGGCCACGGGACCGATGGAGGGACGGCCGTGCGGATCGGCGTCTCGGGCAGCCAGGGCGGGGCCCCCGCAGCTTGGGCGGGGAGTGCGATCAGCCCCTGACCCTGGCCTTGGCTCACCGATGCAGTGCGCCCGCCTGTGAGTGCGTAAGTGAGTGAGTGTCGTTTGACATCTGTTCTGCTTTACAAGTGGAACAGAAGATGGCTCAAGCCTCCATATACAACACCATCGTACTCTGCTGGTGCAAAGCCCATACCCCCGTCATCGCCTGGAATCCTAGAATCCAGGTTTGCTTATTGCCATAAAGATCTCTAAACGGTGGTTTCTGTCACCTGGTGTGTGTGTGTGTGTGTGTGTGTGTGTGTGTGTGTGTGTCATCACCTGTGCGTGTGCCATTGTCCTTGCTGACCACGCGCACGTGGATGTGACGCGCCAACTGAGTGATGCCAAGGAGCATCTGCAGAGGCGTGTGCGTTGTGCAGCAAGCGTCCTGAGCAACTGACCTACATTGCCCACATTCCTCCAGTACATGTAGTGATGTTGGCAAAGTATCAGGCAAACTGTGGGTGTGGATGCCCATTTCGATATGGGATACGATGGTATTGATACGGCTGGGGCTGCTGTGATACGCTTTGGCACAACCCTAGTCGCCATGCGAGAGTGGCACCAGCTGTCTGTTGACCCGCAGTTATGGCATATTGTGGCAAGTTGTGGCAAGAGCCAAGTGACTTGCTGCTCAAGCAACCTGGCGTGCAAGGTACAGGCCGGACGGTTGAGATATGAGCATGAGTCTGAGTGGTTGAGGCTAAAACACCTGGTTGAGGCTAAAACACCTGCTTGAGGCCCAAAACACCAGCCTGGCTGGTTGAGACTAGACCATGACCATAAGGGACAGCATAGCACACAGTTGCTGATGCTTCATGCTTCATGCCGCCCCCAAGGCACCCTCATGCCGACCTCTTCGGACGGCGGTTGGTACGACATGATCCGCAGTGGGCTGTTGGTGGGCAGGGGCGAGCCGGCCGGCCTAGGCACCTCCCTGGCCCCTGCCATGATGGTGGTGGGTGCCTGCATGCACATAATATATCTGTTCACAATAGCATACTTGCACCTGATGGCACGTAATCCCTGGCCAAGGCAAGGATGGTCGTGGGCGCTTGGAGGCCAGGCGCCTGCATGCACGTTCTGTCTGTTCACATCATTGCACATGATCATTCGTTCGCGTTATTGCACAACATGATATTGCAAACAAAAAGCTCACATGATTGCACGTGATAGTTTGTTCACATGATGATTTGTTTATATAATCACATTGTTCACATATGTGCACATGATTCGAGTTATTCACCATGGACGATACGGGTGTGCCCTCCACTCCCCCCGCAGCGGCGGGCGTGGCGGGGGCGATGGCGACGGGCAGAGGCTCGCCAATGTCTGTCAGCCAGAACTCGATGAGGATGGATAGCAGCTTGGCACCCATGGATGCATCTGCAAGCAGGGCAGGGCAGGACAGGAAAAAAGTCTGTTCTGGCTTGGTGAAAACGAATGGAGAAATTGACCAGAATTCTCCACCTGAGATGATGTTGACCAATTCAAGGCCGGTGCGAGGCATGTCAGGATTGTGCCTGCTTAAGCCCTCTGCACTGGGAAGAAAATGATCATCTATGGGCAAGCAGAAGATGATTCTTCATGTTGGGACGCGGCTCGAAGCAGATACGACGTGCTTCCTGCCCAAACCCTAACCCCACTCCAGCAGGGTAAGAGCTTCTTACGTACATATGCCATAGCACATCGAAACATGGCCACATCCTAGCCAAGCATCCGCCTTACCTCCACCCATCGGTGCATTTGTGGCTCCGGAACCGCTTTTATGATAGATTTTGAACAAGCTTTTGCACTGGGGAGTTGTTTCACGTGTCTATAACTGTTGCAGCCAAGGGTGCGGTGGTGACCAGTCATTCTACAGTTTCCAGTTTGCAGACTGACAGCGATGCAAATAACATCTAAAAGGGTGATAGCGTTTTTAAAAGTACATACAGCATAGCCTATCAGTACATGGCCGCATCCTAGCCAATAGCCTTCCCAAGTGCAAATGCCATACCTGCTTAGTATATAACCAGGCGCCTGCCTTACCTGTGCTTACCCCACCAAACGGTCCATATGTGGCTCCGGAACCGCTGAAACCGCCTGCATCCGCACCTCCTGGCGTTGACCGGGGCAGGAAATGGCCAAGGTACTGGTCCAGTAGGTTGAAGTAAGGGTGTGCATGGAGCGCGGCGGCATGCGCCCCATGCAGCCCTGCGCCATGACATGTCCATGTGGTTGTCGTGTTTGGTGTTGACGTGTATCTGTCACGTTATCTGTTGACAAGTTGACATGATCACCGGAGACGGGAAATGGGGACGGAGACAAAACAGTCGAAATCAAAATAAACCCAAAATAATAGAAACAACAAGTAATACCCACAAATGCAATACCGTAGTATTCATAAAATTTGGTGATTATCTTGGTGACGGGGTCGTCACCAATTGTCGATTTTCCAACTTTGGTCCCGTTCCGTCACCAAATGTAGAACAAAATACCAGGTCGGCCTTCAAATCGTCACCAGAATCGGAACCGTTTTTTTACCTTTAAATTTCGCGCCAAAAACCAGCGCTGGAGTCGGGAGCCGCTTTTGCACAAGCTTTGCGCAATCAGTTCAACGCCATGCTCCAACCCAGTGCCAAGCAGCGCAAAATATCTGATTTTGCCCGACCTACTGCTGAGATAGCTGGATTTCACTGGTTTCATCACCAAATGGAATTTTTCTCCCGCCCTTGCGGGCGGCCCGTCACCAAATGTAAAACAGGTTGGCAAGTCTGGCCGCCAGCCGTCACCAAATATAGAACGGAGTTCCGGGTTGAAACCAGTTTTTTGGCCGTCACCAAATTTTGTGATCACCAAATTTTATGAATACTACGGTATGATACATATAACATCAAAATTAAAAGAGGATAGCAACAATAAGTTAATGATATTATCAAGTTAATGATAATGATAATAAACACGCACCTGTGATGAGGCTGCTTCCCATGCGCTTGATGTCGTACAGGGACCGGCCCCACTGGCTGTCGCCCCGCAGAGAAACCGCCCCGCTCGGGTAGTCGACATCGGACGCGACACGGCCACCCCGCAGCACGTAGAAGGCGTTCCAGAACATGAAGAACTCAAACACGCATATGTACACCTGTATTGAATTGAATGCACCTACTTTGCTTGACATCTGAGTGTGATGCTACTCGTTGGCCTGCCACGTGACATCAAATGCATTACAGTACAGTGCGTGTTGATGTGTACATCCGCATGCACATGCGCCCAGCCGCGTGTGCCACGTGCGCCCTGCTTGCCCCCATGCACCTGTATGCGCTCTGGCCGTCCCCATGCACCCACATGCGACCTGGCTATCACCATGCACCCATCAATATTTCTGTAGGCATCGTTTATCGTTTTCCAGTGTACACCTTCACTAAAGAAACAGACAAAAACGGACAAAGTTCACCGAAACCGCGAGAAACCGACTTAAAAACCGACTAGAAAACACTGGCACCCACATGCGCTCTGCCGCTGGCGTCCACTGTGATTCTTCCCCGGTACTGGGGCCAGCGCTCCAGCTCAGCTCGCCCAAAGGCCGACTTGAGCAGCTCCTGTAGTAAGCAAAGGGCTAATAAAATGTAAATGCTATGAGAAATGAAATTAAAATGTAAAAGGGACTGTATGTGCTATGTAGCAAGCCAAGGAAACACAGCCAGCTCAGTGTTCTGTCTGGCACCCTGCACCCCGAATCACCGTCAGCAACAAGGGGACACCCTGCGTTCGTTTTGCTTTCTTGCTCAGGTTAGGCCAGGGCGGTGCCCATCCCATTCCATGTCCTCTGGCGGCTTGCCTGGTGTAAATACATATTTACATGTTGAAGAACATGTTGAGGAAGCATTTTGCAAAACTTGAACATCAGTCGTGCCGCCTGCCTACAGCAAACCTGGAACGATTATGTGCCAGGGTTTACCAGACACCTGCCTGTGTGTGTGCTGGAAGGCGCTGCAATGGAAATATAAACTGAATCAGCTGGTCAGCGTCCGCACTCATGATGGCGTTGAGCAGGCGGCCTGCAGCCATGCAGAACACATGTTGCACGCACATCATTAGAGTTGTAAGAGGTTACATCTTCTATGCATAGATCGTGCACGCATAGCAATTCGCATGGGAATTGAAAATGGGCAATTTTGGCCGTAGAAAGGCATAGACAAATCTCCAGAATTCACTCACACCACACAAGGGTAAAACCTGGGTCGCTGGTTGGCAGCATGCTGCTGGCTGTGGCACTGCATTTAAAGCTGCAAGGGCCTAACTACTTTTGGGCTCAGGTCGTGCCCGCGAAGGCTTGTATGCATTTAATTCCACACCACTTGTTTCCCAATCCCACCCCCGGGTAGAATCATCACCAACATACATCATTTTTTCGTACCCTAACCCTTTTCAGTCTTGCACCTTTGCGACTTTACCTGTGGGTGACAGCAGGAGCAGCAGAGCGGACGCATCCGCCTCGCGCCCCGCCTGCAGGACGATAGAAAAATGCACAGTAAATGCCACTGAAGACGGCAGGACAATGTTGTGTAAGTGACGTGATGCATTATGGCACCAGCAGGAGTGCCAAGCAACGCAACAAGTGATGAGTCGCACTGCAACCAGAGTCTTCTTTGCTGTGCTGTGAATGATCCTGTGTAAATCATTTGCGCTCGATGTCACGTCATGGACTTTGAAGCCTGCTACCAGTGAGCAAAAACCCAGTGTTGGGCTGTTCAAGGTCGAACTCGACCTGAACCAAATGCCTCCAAACTTAGAATCCCACAGTGATTATGGCTCAATCCAGCGAATCCGCCCTTGGCCTGGCCCATTCGGTGCCGTGTGAGCTCCACCCCAAAAAACGGCCCCATGCAGTGTGCTCCACCCAAGTTGTGCAAACAACCCAGTGTGCAGCAGGACATGCAGTGCTGAACAGTGTGCTCAATGCTGTCCTGCACTGCAGCAACAGTCTTGTGGGCTGTGCGGTGCCGCTGCGTGTGCACACGCACAGTGCCAGGCGGCACCAGCAGTAACAAGTCGCACTGTAACCATCATGTTTGCTGTGCTGTGAATGCCGGAGTTGCTTGATAACACTTCATTGCGTGTGCTGTGCTGTGCTGTGCTGTGAACGTACACCATGCACACAATCAAACTGACCTTTGCCACCATGTTGAGCCAGCTCGCCTCAATGTCATAGCCAAACACACGCTTCAACAGTGTGGGAAAGCAGTTTTCGAAAAAGGCCCGCAAGTTATCCCTGCGTCACAGGCAGCAAGGGTGACTGCTCGATTTGTGTTATAGACCCGCATGCCATTCAACGCCGGGACATGGGGCATGGCGCTGTGGGTTGCAAGGCGGGTTATGTGTCGCTGGCCTCAATGCTGTGGCTCAATCATACCATGGCGTTCCAAGCACGTGCAAGTGACGAACATTGATTTAAGGTTTACACCAAGCCTACTCAGCTGCACGTCACACATGCTTTGCCGGCATCCGTCTGTGTTGCATGCTAATTGATGCAATGGATGTGAGACACCGTGGGCCTGCACCTGTTGTTGACAACACACTCCTCCACAGCTGCGCATGCTTTCCGGATTGAACCTGGAGCGGTGTTTGGTGCCTCCAAGATGCGATTCAGGACTGCGAAGGGTAACGCGTCATGGTGCGCCATGGGGAACGCTCAACTGTTGCCTTGCTGCCAGAGCATCACAAATGCATCATCGTACGAGGAGCAGAGAAGAGAACGCAGGTTCGGCAAAAGTTGTAGCGTCTGGCTCTCTCGATTTCAAACCGTTGGATCAACCGCCAGCAGCAACGCCAAGTCTGGCTGTGACCCCAACCTTTTCCTTGTCACTACACAGCCCAGCCCTCCCTCCTACAGTGAAGTTGGCTGAACAGATCATGGCATGTATGTGACGGTCAACATTTGGTGCATTGCAACGCATCCGCTGGCAGGATGACAGCTGATGCGCATGACCATCATGCCAAGAAACAAACTGTACATGCAAAGGTAGGTGGCATGAACACACAAGCTGTCTGTTCAAGCTTGTCGAGGTGTACCACTTGGTCAGCTGATAACATTCCACTGATGGCAGGTATTAAGGGCTAACCTGACCCATAGTGATGCAGCTGCTGCTGTGCAAACTAGCATGCAAAATCCATATCTAACACGGAAGATATGAAGCACACTGCTCTGGCTCGCAGGCATCCAGGCTTGACGGAGTACACATTCACTGTGCAGCGTACAACAATGGCCTGGGTGGGAAGCGCAGGTGTTGGCACTCTTGTGGGGCTAGCAGTGAGTGCACATTTGGGCAGGAACGATGCACGCGCACACATTGTGCAGTAAGGCCATGTATGTGTGCAACAGGTGCACTTGCAAGCGAGCAAGTCACAATAAGGGTGTCATTTGCAACTAGCAGCCAACAAGCATTACGTTTGAGTGTGGCTGTGCACCAGCGCTTCAACCATTACACACGTAAAAGGCGTCAATCTATGCATGCTCCTGGGGCAAAGGCCTTGAGATTGGCAGAGATCGGTGGATGGCAGCATATTCTTGCCGAAAAGGCACAGTCCACGCAGATACGGTTACAGCCTTTCTTTCGGTTGCTATGCCTTCAGGGCATTGATCACATGGCTGCAATGAGCACCATGCTGGCTATGGCGTCTTGTAATGTTTTTAGCAGGCCGTTTTGCTGTTGCAAGCAGTCGGCTTCACAAGACAGCTGTCAGCCACTGCTACCAAAACCACTTGCATGTGTCACCCGCAGGTGCTCCTCATCACGTACTACAGACTGCACTGGCAGCTCAAGGTGTGCGGTAGAATTGGTGTAGTTTGGACAGTGATGCAACGGCCTATGCATTGCTCACTGGCTCTATGCTAGATGCTATAGATCCATAGTAGCTGTCGATATATCAACATGCTAGATGTTATCGATCCATTGTTATCCCATCATTCAGCTGCTGCTGCAGCCAGCCACCAGGCAGCAGGACTGTGCACTCTGCATGCTATATCAGTTAGGGTTTGCAGTTACATGGCAAAGACTTATCTTAGCCGGAGACTGCTGACTGCTTTGCAGTTGTGTGTCCTTCACATGGCCACAACAATCGCCACTTCTAATCGCTGCTCCTTGAAAACAAAAGACTGTGCTCATATCTTGCGCAGGCCGCAGCTCTGGCTGCGCTTGCAGCTGCATACATGGCAGGCCTGGCAGTGGCCCATGTCACCATCATCTCAGGTGACGAGCATACCACTTGCCTTCACGTCTCTCGACGTGCTGCTTTACAAGGTCGACACAATGACATTCCAACGCTTCTGAGCTTCACATTGAGAGAAGACCCCATTTTTGATGACATTATTAGGCTGGTCATTGCCCCTCCTTCCTCCGTTCTGGCATTCTCTCATTTTCAGCAGCCACGTTCTGTTCCTGATCAATGCTGCTGTTACGACCATTGTTTCTCGCTGGCTTCTGTTTTCCCCAGGCTGGTCTGCCTGTAGCCTGTGTAGTGGTGCCTGCAGCCTGTGTAGTAGTGCCTGCAGCCTGTGTAGTGGACCTGCAGCCTGTGTAGTAGTGCCTGCAGCCTGTGTAGTAGTGCCTGCGGCCTGTGTAGTAGTGCCTGCAGCCTGTGTAGCAGTGTGCAGCAGTGCCTGTGCCTGTGTAGCAGTGTGCAGCAGTGCCTGTGCCTGTGTAGCAGTGTGCAGCAGTGCCTGTGCCTGTGTAGGC
>QAXH01002084.1:0-17203 GCA_004335635.1 Chloromonas sp. AAM2 | reverse complement strand
AGACAAGCAGGCAGCAAGACAGGCAGGCAGCAAGACAGGCAGGCAGCAAGACAGGCAGTAGAACCCACGCCAGACTCTGGTGGAATCTGAGTGCACCTGTGCCACTGTTGGTTTAACCATTTGAATGTCAAATCAGTCACTGAACTGGGCATTCTTTACATGTTTCCAGCAGACAGTGACCTGCCCGCTGTCATCTGATATTGACTGATGACATGTTTCCCATGTCTTTCATGCAGATCACTGAGAAGGCGCCCCTGACCGCGTCAGCGGAGGAGCGTGTGCGCATGCAGGTCATGTGCCTCTCACTCATCATCCTCTCTCAGGTCAGTGAGAGTGAGATGACCATCCATCACTCACCATCACACTTCACATGTGGCTGTGTCGGGTCTTGTCTTGCTGTGGTTCACATGCCCTCCGGCATCGGTCTTTTCAGAGACATGATGTGCGTCGGCGTGTGCGTCTGTCATGTCTGTGTGCATGTGTGTGACGTATGTGTGATGGTGTGATCACATGTGTGCACGTTTTTTTACTTTTTATAGGGCATCCCCTTCATCCATGCCGGTGACGACCTGCTTCGCTCCAAGTCCCTGGACCGCGACTCGTACAGCTCAGGCGACTGGTTCAACGGAATGGACTGGACCGGCCAGACGCACAAGCTGGGCATCGGACTGCCGGTGAGGGGGTGTAGATGGCGTATCAATCTGCCTCTACTCTTCTGCCATTCTACTGGTTCATTGTTCCAGGCTGGTCGGCTAGTCAGAGGATGGACGGTTTATGGTAACTCTGATAATGAGGACTGCGTTGTGTCAGTGGACCAGAACAGTCTCTCCAGGCTGGAGAGGGAGAACGAGGATGGCATACATGCTTGATAATAGAAACGTGTGTCTGGTGAATGGGCAGGTACGATCACGTGACTAGGAAGGCACAGCCTGCACACACTCATTATGAGCCCATGTCCATGGGACGTCTGCCATGCATGCGCAAGGACGGCCAGCACCATGTGATAACACGATCGTCAATTGAACATCCCATGCCCGTATGCACACGCATGAACGCATGAATCCAACCACTGCTGCTTGCGCTTGTGTTGCTTTTTTCCATTGCAGCCCCACACCAAGAACGGCCCCGGCTGGCACTACAAGCGCGCGCTGCTGACCAACATGATGATTCGGCCCACCCCCGACATGCTGCGCAACACAGCAGCAGTCACCCAGCAGCTGCTGCGCGTGCGCTACTCCTCGCCACTGTTCCGCCTGCCCAGCGCGGAGGCAATCTGCTCCCAGGTTAGACCGGAGGAGGCTGAAACACGTAGCATAGGCTGCTGGAAGCCCAAAGGAGGGCTGTGGAGCCCATATCAAGGCTGCGAAAGCGCTACTGGCAGCGTAGGGGGTGGAGAAGGGAATAGGAGGTTGCCTTGCTAGCTCTTGCATAGCTTGCTTACGTGAAGGGCACAGGAAGTTGTGAGAGCACAGACAGATCTTGCATAAGGAATGGGATGGAATTTCAAGGACATGCAGACTGAGGCAGTCTGCTCCCAGGCGAGACCGTCTGAGGCTGAGAACACGCACGGGTACAGCATGTTGAGAGCAGAGTGACAGCATCGTAAGAGCAGAGTGACAGCATCGTAAGCGCAGAGTGACAGTATAGAAGGCAAAGCACACAAATGACCTTGTGTGAAAGGACCTTAGAGAGGCCCCTGGCACGTCCACCGCCAAGGCACGCTGATTGGTTGAGGGTCAACATCACTGCAGCAGCTTGGGCTCTGCATCTCGGCTGGTCCCCGCAACGCCGTACCCAAACAGCATTTCATCTTCTATGAAGGTTCTCGTCCCGGAGGTTCTTATCATCTATCAGACTTCTTACATAAAGGGTGGTGTTGCCTCAGCAAGTCCAATTCAAATCCACAACGGCTGCCCCTCTGTCTGTCTGCACCCCGCACAAGGCTTTTTTCCTGCAACTCAGGTGCACAAAGAACTTAGTCATCAGCAAGTCGTAAAGAACTCAGTGCTGGCGCTGTCTGCCTGTAGGTTTTCTTCCACAACACCGGCCCCCAACAGGTGCCTGGAGTGGTGGTGATGGAGCTGGTCAGCGCAGGCAAGCAGGCGCAGGCGGCGGGGCCAGGCAGCCCTGATGGCAGCGACGTCAAGGAAGTGTACGATCCAAACTACGAGCGGGTTGTGGTGGTCTTCAACGCCGCACCCCTGGAGCAGGTGCGTGACCCAATTGTTGGTTTGTCCTTGGACTTCTCTCATAGCCACATGGGCTGTGATCATGGCCACAGCTTTTTTACATCGGGCCATCACAGGACACGGGACGGAATGTGTACCGCCCTGACCCACCCTGAGAAGGAAGAAACAAGGCAGAAAGACAGACAGAATCAGACCGAAGGCAGAAGCAACTTCCTCAGGAAATAAAACCAGTGTTTCTTGCATCCGCTTCAGACGATTGGTTTGCATTCCGTGTTCTGACCCACAAAACATCGTTTTGCCTTGAGTAAATATGCAAGTACAAACATGGCTTCATCCGTGACGTGCAGGAGATTGGCTATCCCAAGTCAGCCGGCAAGCTACAGCTGCACCCCATGCAGGCCTCGCCTGACGCCCCTGATGCCCGCGCCCGCTTAAGCAGCGCTGACGACACTAAGCGCACCTTCACCATCCCAGCACGCACCACCTCCGTCTTTGTACAGCCAAGATAGATATGATATCCAGGTCAAGAATCTTTAATTTCCGTGTACAGTCTGTGTACAGCTCAGTCACGTGTATTGTAAAGCCTTCACAAGAGGGGAGGGATTCCAACCTGTCCAACCTACATGTGAAGGGGATTGCGACACACCTGGATAGTAATGGTGGTGGTCACCGCTCGAGGTGCTATTGCGAACGCAAACCTTGTGTGTGTAAGCCTGCTAATGCCAACAAAAGATAACAGTTCAGGCTGGCAACTGAGGGTGTTGTGCTCTGTATCCGCTCCCAAGTGCTCCTCGGCAGGGTCGCACACCTGGATTTTGCAGGTGCATTTATGTAGATATGAAGAGCAAGCAAATCAGAAGTTCTAGGAGCAAGGTGCCAAGGCCAAGCAGGGGCGCTCAATTGCTGCCATTTAGCAGTTGCTATTTAGGCTTTCTGCCTTCATTTCTTCTGTTTTTACCTTATCTCCCTCCTAGGAACCAGGAGATTGTTTACAAGCTTGTATTGAAGCCCAGCGACACTGCCATTATCAATGAGCTTCCAAAGATAACCAGAGCCAAGGGGCTTATGCTCCTGATGAAGGTTTGTGGGAACGATGTTCGCTTCTGTAAGATGATGGTGACAGTATCCGTGATTGGTATTGGCAGTCTTGACACTGCAGTCTGCAGAGCAGACAACGTCGTCAAACGAGCATGCGCGTCCCAGCAGCAGAAGGCAGCCACAAACCAGCTCCAGAAAGGCAAGGTGGAGCAATCACAATATTCAAAACTGACAAGGGCGCAGAGTTGTAGTTTCGATCAGATGTTATCACTTGTTTCTAACCGGGGTTTACAAACCTCTGTTAAAGCAGCTGACAGCGTTCCATTCCGTGAATGGAAAGTAAACGATCTGCACAATCTCAGGCCCCATTTTGGTCCAACGAGGTATGCGGTCAGGATAGCACCTCGAGGGGTTGGCCACCACCATTACTCACATGTGGGTTGGACGAGTTGGAATCCCTACCCTTGGTGTGCTAATTCTGCAATGTGCAATGCGAAGAAGGTGACTGCACAGCAAGGATCGCAGCACCTGTAAGTTTTTCTGCTAAAACAATCGTGTGCTCGCAGCCGGTGTGGTCATGTTGCCCGATTGCTCTGCCTGACAGTGCTTACTGTCTCCTGTTGCGCGCGTGCGTGGAACCACGAGCTGTTCAGGGTTCCAGGCTGTTCTGGTACGGGCAGTATTAGAAAGCGTTCGGTAAGAAAAAGATGTTTGCCAGTTCTGGGACAATTTAAGTAGTTCCTGTGGGGCGTGTTCTTGTGTCCCCAGCATCACTCTACTCGTGTGTGTTCGGATGCGCATCCGCACATCAGTAGTCAATTCCAGCAGACAATGCATGAGCTGTAAGCTTTACATTGCAGGGTGAGTGATGCTGTCTGGCATTGCAGGCTCAAGCAAAAAAACCAGAGCCAGAAAAACTGCCAACGTGGGGTCAGTTGCATCGTACAAGCTCGATCACTGTTCCTGTCTACAGAGACCGTGTCAAACACCATCCAACACAACAGAATAGTAACATAGAAATCGCCCTTGCAGGCTAGCAAGCCCAGCGGTCGCCCATCACCAGAAGGTTAGGTTAGCCTATCTAGGCCCTGGTGGCAGGCTGCAGCCTAATCAGGCTCCTCAGCTGGGTGTGTACCAAGCATCTGCGCTCAGTACACCTCAACGTGCCACTGGTTGTTGTGCTTGAGCTTCTCAGTCCACTCCTCGTAGGAGATGTTCTTGCTCTTGGCCACGCGCTCAAGCATCTCCTGGATGCCGGGCATCATACCCTTGAGACCGCAGAAGTAGATGTGGCCGCCCTGCAAGCAAAACACATTCGCTTCTCCACTCTTCAACCTCTTTCCACCAAAGCTTTCCACCAAACCTCCTTCACAGACTTGAACTGAGAATATTGACGTGCGTGGTTGTGCACGCACTCATCTGTTTTCCCAGACAAACCCACAAACAGTGCCCCTCCCCCCATGCTCGACCCAGATCCAGGTCTTACGTTGTCCAACAGGCCGAAGATCTCGTCGGCGTACTCCTCCATCTTGTCCTGGATGTACATCTTGCCGCCCTTGCGGTTGTTCTGCTCGCGGGAAAGCGCGTAGTCCAGGCGGAACTGGTCGGGGTGGGCAGCCTGCAATCAGTCAGACAATCACGGAACATCACAACGTCGCTGGCATGACACAGGCATTGTAGTTTCGTTGATGATTCTTTTGACGGCGCAGAATGGTCCTGATAGTGCCAGTGGACTCTGCCTGCTGTAGACGCTGCTGACACAACTAGCCGGTTGGGACGACTAGGGCTGACAGCACTGCTCCCTCCTCGAGGTAGGTCGGCAATTGAGTTGTGCCTCCGACCAGTAGCACTGGTTCCATGCCTGTGCAGCATCTGTAGGAAGTGCATCTGCCAATAACGTACCGCAATTGCCTGTAGCTCATCGTCGTACAGCTTGCTGTCAGAGTTGGCCACGCCCATGAACACCCAGAACAAGCCAGTAAACTTGTAGTTGGGCACGTTCTCGTAGAAGCACCGGCGCCAGAAGGAACGGAATGGGGCAATACCGGTACCAGTGGCAACCATGATCAGGGGCTTGTTGGCCTCAGGCAGCAGCAGCACCTTGCCAGCTGGGCCTGCAACATTTGGCAAGTTCAAAATGTCGTGAGAACCAGCAGTGGTTTGTGATAACGATTATCAACACCGAGTAGCAAGTGCATGACAACATGCCTGCCTGCTTTCAACTGCCAGGTTTACGGTGGGCTTGTGTGTGCACACGGCATGCATGTGTACTTGACTGTGAAAGTCTTCGTGCCTTCTTCGTGCCTAGTGCAGTAATACACATTTATGTCCAGTGCAGTGGAGTGTGCTGCCTCACCAGTCATCATGATCTCCTGGCCTGGCTTGGCGTCAGACAAGAAGTTCGAGCAGATGCCCTTCTTGGCTGGGTCCTCCTTGCCCATCTCTGGGTCCCAGTAAGTGGCACGGCGCACGCACAGGGAGGTGGTCTTGCCATCGAAGGTGTCACCATAGCGGGAGCTGGCAATGGAGTACAGACGCACACCATGTGGCACCTCCTTGCCTCGGCTGTTGGTCTTGGTGCCCTGCAAAAGGGTTGGCGACAGAGGGGCTGTCAAGGTGTGCTGATGTCATGCCCTCATTCATGACTGCAGGCCTGACAGCGAACTTTTCACACGCTTTTTACCACAGCTGAACAGCACTGAATTTGCTGCGACACCAAGACCGATGACCACGCAGCACGCATGACCTCCAGCGAACCATGACCGCCTGGTCTCGGCATTGAGCAAAGGGTGCTCCACGATGCAAGCAGGAAAAGCCTGACCATTCATCGCGCGCACCAGCGCTGCGTACGCCCGTCCCTTTCCTGCCGGAATGCAGTCTCAAAGGAGCGTTATCATATGCCTTGGGCCACGTACCGGGGGGATGACACCGTAGGACTGGCCCTCCCAGAATGGGATCTTTCCATCAGTCTCAATGATAATGTGGTAGGTCTCGCCGGTGGCCTTGGGGCCAACGATCTTCTCAACGCTCTTAACCTTGGCAATGAACGGAGCCTTGTTGTTGTAGGTGTTGAGTGGCATCTCCCCCTTCTCGAGCTCGAGAGGCACATTGGTCTTGGTCAGTGTGGCAGCGGCCTGGGCGCGCACATTCACGACGCGGCGACCAGCAACGCGGGCACCAGCCTGCATAACACCCAAGGCATATACAGCGTGAGCTGCAGGGCATGGCTGGATGGCTGGTGTTCGTCTGACGCTCCCATCGTGCGGCTGCCCAAAGATAAGGAACCGTTCTCACCACGCGCTGGGCAGCGGACATCTTCATAGAGGTCTGCAGGCGTAAGGCAAACAGTGCACAACGCTTTAGCTGCCTCAGGACAGGAGCCGGACTGTTGAGCTCAGGTTCGGCGTCATCTGCAGATGGCCAGCGAAGCAACCGCATGCATTGATTCGGGAACACGCACCTGCATCTTGTTCGTTTGACCCGACAAGATGGGGCTGCTGCGCTACAAGGTGTCTGGCAGGGCCGGACGGCAAGTTTTTGAGCACCGAACAGAGGAGTGACCGTGAGTGAGGCATTGTGCTCGAGTTTTGCGGACCCTCATCAGCGGCAGATCGTACCTCTGTACTCCGCGAACGCAGTGGGTTACAAGCCTACCCACTGCGAGCCAGGGCAGCGTTCACCGGATATTTTTAGCAAGGCACCGGGTTACCTGTGATAGCGTGAAAGGACGGTGAAAAAAGCAGTCATCCGTCCTCGTGCTACTGCTTTCTTTCCTGAGAGAGCTCATCGGCACCGCACTGATACTGCCCATGGCAAAGAGGTGGCCACAGCCTGGAAAACAGTGCTTAGACACAGGGATCCGACCATCCTCTTCCAGAGTTGTCATGCACCGTTCGTGTGGCATGCTGGAGTGCGCCAAAATACAACAGTAACACCATGCGTCAATAGCACCACCATCCTGACAATCCTGTGTCATTCGCCCGTGCCATGGCTGTCAGCGGTACCCAAAAAGTGTGGCGATGTGTGTGTAGTCTGTAGTCCTGGCGGTAATAGAAACATATTCGCACAAGTTGTCCCAGAACTGGCAAACTTCTTTTTTGTCAGCTGTGATGGCGTAATGCACTGTGCAATGACATGACGTATCACTTCGCACTGCACAATGCTTTGCCCAGGTGTCAGTTGGGCGCCATGAACACGTCACGTCAGTTTGTCAGGTTGTCAGGCCAGGTTACAGGTTGTCAACAGTGCAACAGCAGCTGTTGTTTATATGGCCTTTAGTCCGAGGAGGACTGCTCAGCAGAGGCAAGGAGGAAAGGAAAGTAGGCAACCTTTAGGCAACAACCACAAAGTCAACTCAAACAATTCCCTCGTACAGGAGTCACAACCACGGTGCTTACGCATTGAAAGAGAAAGTGGTGTTCATTCGCGTAGTACGATTGGTAAGATGTCATGACCAGCGTGTTCAAGTCATGGGTACTCGGGAGCGTCGTTGCAACGGTGGGCGGGCTGTGTAAGGAATGCCAGGCTGGGCAGTGATGCATGCAGCTGGGCTCAAACGTTTGACTTGTTCATTTGAGCGCTGATCAGGACGGTATCTAGCCTCGTTTTTTCTTGCATGGCTTGCTAGCGCTCACACTCCTTGTATTTTTTGGGTTCCTGCGGTTCTTCCTGCCTTGGTGTGTCCCCTTCTCCGCCTTTCCCTTGTAATATACATAATAATATGTCGTAATATTGGGGTTAACAATATATTTATGTATTGGTTGGTTTTCACTCTTTTTCAGTACACCTGTGCATAACCAGGAACTATGGTCATCGTGATGGGGCAGTACACACCAGGAATGTTCTTGTATGCAGTGACTTTGAACCGCACTGCTTTCCTTCATTTGCCCTGCCCCCCGGTGTGCAGATCAGCTGCGCGTGGGGCTTCACCACCACCGGCGGCGCCAAGGGGGTGGGCGAGTCAACCACTAGCGCAGTGGTCATTTCACTGGTGTCAATCTTCATAGCGGATTTTGTGCTGTTGTTCGTGTTCTACCAGGTATGTAGAATACACACAACTTATTGCAAAACACTTAACTGGAGATATTACACGCTTAAAATACTACAGAATACACAACACAACGGGTTGGGGTAGAGAACCCCAGGTACCTGTGGGTGCCAGTGTCCGTAGTAGGCATCGTTCATCGTTTTGCATCATGAGTACAAGGAAACTGACTTGTGAATGGGGAGGACGGAAGGGGCCTAGGCTGGTGGGATGCGCGTCAGTGCTCAAAATTCCAAATCTGGTCAGTCAGTCATGTCAGGGCGCTGACCTCCTTTGACGTCATGACCAGCATGTTCAAGTCATGGGTGTTCGGAAGCATTGTTGCAACGGTGGGTGATAGATATGTACGGTGGGTGATAGATACTATATGTTCGCGTAGTATGATTGATAAGATGTCAACGATCAATGTAAGCTAATAGCATAGTTGTGGTTGAACGGCTGGTGGCGGGGAAACGCCACTCCTGCTGGGATCACTGTTCAGATACTGGCCCAGAAACAGGCAACTGCGGCACAATCTCAGGGTGCTATCTAAGTTACTCACAAGAGGCGAGGGATTCCTACCCGTCCAACCTACATGTGAAGGGGATTGCGACACACCAGGATAGTAATGGTGGTCGCCAACCCCTTGAGGTGCTATCCTGACCGCATACGTCGTTAGACCCAAAATGGGGCCTGAAAACATGCATATGGTTCAATGTTCATTGTCTCCAAGTGTAACGTCTCAACACATCCGTCTGGTTGCTCGTCTCTACTACAGTGAACTGTCATGGTAGTGTCTGATTGTATCCTTCGTCTCAACGCTGCACGTAATTCGCCGGGTCGTTCAGCGCTTGCTCTGCCTCAATCTGCTGGGGCTCCAGTCCCTGGTTTTCCATGGCCTGCTGCGCTTGCTGTTGTGGCTGAGCTTGTTGTGGCAAAGTACGCAGCACAGGGGGGCGGTGAGGAAGACCTGCCAAGAGCCACAAACCAACGTGCATGATGTTCCTAGCCGCATTGACGTCCCGGTCCCACCAGTGTTGCAGAGAGTGCATCTCTTCACCTGCGTGCACCAAGATGTGCAGAGTCTTCAACTTGTATTTTCCTTTGTTGATCATTGTCAGTTACTGATTGCTGGCCCGTTCCACATCGCTGTGCCGGTTTTCTTTTCCTTCTGTTCTGTTCTGACACAGGCATACTCTTCTGACACAGATCCAGAGTTGTTTCAGTTGACGAGTTGTGTTGGTGATATGAAGGATGTTATCATCATTGCTGCAACAGCCATAGCCAGTTCTGCTTCATATCAGCAAGTGTCGGACAGGAGCACAATAGCAGTGCCTCAGCAAGTGTCGGACAGGCGCACAATAGAGCTGCCTCAACATGACCGTCTTGTGACTCGTGCAGTCCAATAATGCTTCTGGTAATGCCCATGTCACAGCCCAGTTAGTAACATAACATGTTTATGTTTAATGACCTTAGCGCCCTACATATGACCATGATATTTGTCGCCTTGGCCTTGTAAGCAAGCGGCAGCACCAGGCGGCTGAAGGACTGCTGATCTCATGAAAAAAAGAAGTTTGCCAGTTCTGGGCAATTTGCAGTGGCACCACTGGGACCAGTGTTGTGGGCATCCACCTTGTGTGGCCTGGCCTTAGGACCTGTGATGGCAAGCGCAACAGGCAAGGCGCTGACGCTCGCCATGAATCGACTGGCTGAGTTTGAGACAGAGTTTGAGAGTCCAGCCTGGCAATGTCATTGCGACAGCTAACAGCAGGGTGGTGGACAGGCTTTTGGCTGTGGACGGAGGCTTGAGGGCCCACTAGACTAGACCCAGTAAGGCCCAGCCTAAGGCCCACCAGTGGCGATCTTGGAAACTGTCCCAGAACTGGCAAACATCTTTTTTTTGCTTGCGCGCGGTTGTTAAATTGCGCGTGGTTGCAGCAGCGCAGCACTAGCAGCAACCTTTGCATCATCTACCTACTGCAGTCAGGAACGCGGGTCTTGAACAGATGGTGGAAGGCAGGATGGCAAGCTCAAGCATCATGCTGTGGGCCAGCCAGCAGGGCATCTGTCCGCATCGAAGCCACGCCCATGGTCATGCTGAGAAGGCTTGGCATCAGCAGGTGTGGCCAAGAGATGCCACTCACTGACTTGACAGCATTACCATGAAAAGCATCGAGAAGACACCATGGGTCAAGGCATGGCTAGGACTGCAGGCAGCCAATGGACAATGGACATACCTGGGCTCGTTTCTAGCTATGCCCACCTTCACCAGCCCTTCTGTGGCTAGCCCATCATGGCTATCTCATGCTGTCTTAGGGTTTTCAAATTCCATTGTTGTGTGCAACCAAACCAGGAATGGCGCCCGTCAGCCATTTCCTAGCCATCTGGCAGTAAGACCCTAGCTCTCATAGTTTGCTGAGCGACGTTTGCGAACGTTTTCTCGGGTCAACACTCCCCTATGTCAACCCATTTGCCGCAATTATTGCACGATTTAAACGCCTGCCCGCCATTCAATCGGCATTGTCGCTCACTGAACGCTAGGGTTGAACAAAAGTTTGAATACTTTGAATGCGGCAAGCTTTGCAAATGAACAGAATGGCAGGCCCTGTCACACGCTCCTGCACGGCACGCACAATTTGCGGACGCCCTCCGCAATTGGCTCACTGGAAGCAGTCAACCAGGGTTTCCATCAAGCGGGCGGCTTCGAGCAGCAGCTCCTCCTCCAGCAGCCTTAACGACGATGCTGCTGGCACAAAAATGGAGCGTATTGTGTTCTTGGAGTCGGGAGATGTAGTCAGCATGACGTCGAGACGGAGAACGGAGTTGTGGCCAGAGCTCGAGTTCAATCGGGAGGACGCCGTCCAACAGCAGCTGATGGTCAGTGTATACAGCAGCACAACACGTATTATGCACACTTATTATGCACACAACAATGTGCAATGCAGTGAGATACATGCATCTGGAACAGCCATCATGAACGTTTTGAGTACCTGCAAACAGTAGCAGTTCAGAGTAAGCCATCAGGCCCTAAGTGAAACATGCACTTTCACACCTTTCTGGGGAAAGACTCCAGCACCTTACAACTGGGCCAGGCTGCACAATTATGACCAGTGACTAGGAGAAATTCACTTGCGATGTTGGCGTGGACGTGCTTCATGGTGTGCACCCCTCCTTGTAACAGTTGTAGCTCTTGTGGACCACCAGGTGACGCTCAGAGGCGTTACCAGTACTGCAACAGGAGCCGCAGTCCAGGATACGTTTTGCATACCAGCAAACATTAAATGACTCTGATTCACTGCTGAGAAAGACAAGCGAAACCATGGCTCGTGGCTGCCTATCTACTGTGCTGGTGCATCATAGTCACAGTGGTCACCGTTTGTAAAAAAGATAATATGACATGGGGCTGGTGCACTGCAGGCGTTGCAAGCGAACAATGTGCCCTATGTTGATCACGGCGTGGAGGTTATGTACCGCTTCGCTGCGTTTGACCCCTTCAATCCCCGGACTACGTACTTCGGGTGCGCAGCCAGTGACTTCATGTCACGCCATTTTGCATCCCATTTACATGAGGGGAGGGACTCCAGCCCGTCCAACCTACAAGTGAAGGGGATTATGACATGTAGGACATGTAACGTTTCCTCACTCCAGGGGCTGGAGGCGTTATCAACCACCCAGCTTCATCAATGCAAAATAGCTTTGAAAACACGCATAAGTTGCCAGCATGTGCACCAAACCAGTGCCAGATACTGGCACACGCACGCAAAGCACGAACTGGCACTGGTTTGGCTGTTGTTTGGCTGACACACTGTTGGTAACAAAGCATACACTAACCGCTGTTCAACCACCCCTGTGCAGACGTGTGTTTGACCTCGGTCAGTTTGAGCGATTCCGGCGCATCATGCACACGCCACCCTACGTCACCATCTTGGGTCATGCCTCGTCAGAGATCTTGAGTACACTGGAGGTCAGTGGGACTCGCCACACCAGCTGCTAGTTGGGCACACATCTGCATAAGTATGGTCTGTCAGCTGGGCATACATCTGCATAAGTATGGTCTGTCAGCTGGGCATACATCTGCATAAGTATGGTCTGTCAGCTGGGCATACATCTGCATAAGTATGGTCTACTAGCTAGGCATACTAAATGAACATGATGGAGGTAAGTGGTGTTCTGTCGCTCTGCGCAACATCATGTCGACGGGTAGCTGTGCGTGTAGCCGATCAATAATGCTATGGGAGAAGCATGAAGGGGCTGTGTTCCTGATCCCTTGTGCGGTGAACCTTGCCTGTGATGCAAGCCAAAGCAGATGCCAAAGGTCTTGAAATCAGCAGACCGGATGCCTTGGTGGGTTTTGGAACTCAGGTTGCTGTGATTGATGGGATCTTTCAGTTGACACATGTGTTGGATTTCGGCTGCAGGTCTCAGAGCACGTGTGGGTAGCACGTGTTTCTGTCACCGGGCCACCCCGTGGTGATAGAGCAGGGGACCAGGCAGTGTATGAGTTCACCATGACCCAACGCATTGGGGGCGTGCATGACGGCTACTGGTAAGTGTGCTTGCAGGCATAGCCACCTCTACCAGCAACCACTAAATGCAATACAGGGCCGACAGTGTATGTGAACACTGACATGATCTGCTCTCATTGTCTCATGCTTGTTTGTTGTCATGCGGTGCAGGTTCACGCAGTCTTTGGTGGCAGATGGTAACGATTGGGAATTCATGCGAGGTCCACGGCCTGGCCAGGCCGTCTAGGTTTACCTGCCAGTCATGCATATGCATCCTATTCTAACAGCCATTGGTATGGTGCATTTGAAGAAGATGGCTTAAGTACCATGACACCGACGACCGCTACAGACGTCAGGTATACTGGTGATGCCCACTCAGGTGCGGAGCAGCAGTTGCAATTGGCAGTTGCTTGTGTACAATTGGAAACGCCACATGTTGGTCACAATACCTTGGTTCCTCATGCTGCCAGACATCAGGCTGAGAGCAACGAGGCGTTTCTACTTTTTCGTGACACTCTTGCTTGTAAAGTAGGGTGACTGTCCCTTTATCCTTTGCTTCACGGCTGCTAACAACACTCATCAATGCCTATGAAGATAACCTCTTAAGAGTCTCCTGAAACGGTTGCTCTGTCTTGCAACCACAAAGGGCTCTGGGTTGTCGTATTTGTTTGTTTTGTATCAGACTGCCTGTTGCGTGTTAGCTTTATGCTGAGTGTACCATCAGATTTCAATGTGACCTTGCCTGTGCCATCATATATTCCTTCGTTCTAACATCGTGGTTTGAGATCCGCGCTCTGATGAAGCAATCTGATCGATTGATGGCTGGTGCTGATTTGACCCACCTTTCTAGTCGTGTGCTACATTTTTTGCCAAAAAAAAGAAGTTTGCCAGGTCTGGGACAGTTTGTGTGAATAGGTCTGTATTACCGCCAGGAACCATTGTGTGTCAGTAAAACATGTGTATGTGTGTGTGTGTGTGTGTGTGTGTGTGTGAACCGCACATGGGGTGAACAGCAGGGTGAACATCGCGTGTTGTGGTAGACGGTGCATTGCCACTTCTGGGACAGCAAACCAGGACTAGACAGGAACTACAGTGTCAAAAGACAAAATGGGTGTGTGACCCGTCCTGACCGAGTTCCTCATAAGTTGGTAATTGTCCCAGAACTGGCAACCTTCTTTGTTTGGCAGTTGTATTGTATTCACAACATTGTTTGCGTGCTTTTTCTGATGGAAAGTTGGGTGTTCAACAAGCCTGGGGTGGAGACGAGTTTCGTAGGCTAGAATGCAATTTACGGAAGGCAATTGCTGGTGGCTGTGCTGCATTGCTGGGTACTGCATGACTAGCGGGTAAAGATCTGCGATGGTGCCGCGCTACGTATTCAAAATTGTAAGATTATGACGTCCAAAGCGAAACTGCACTTTCACACCGTTCTGGGGAAAGACTCCAGCATCTTACAACTAGGCCGGGCTGCACAGTTATGACTAGTAACATGGAGTGGGTGCTTTGGCAGACCTGGCTTTTCACCTGCACGCTCGAGAATGGACCTCATTGGTGCTTAATCGACAGGTTGCTCGGATGCACAGGATGAAAACGGCACACTAGTTCAGGTTGTGGGAGGCAACGGCTGCTGTACATCAGTATCAAAATACAGGTCAGTCAGTCCCACTTGCTGGTGGGCCATAAAAAAAACACCAGGCAAGCCTTATTGATTGTTGGATACTCATCAATACCTTGCTTCACCCTAGTGACTTGCGTTCCAGTCTACAGATGCTCACACCTCCGGTGCCAGCAGCACTTTTCAACACGAACTCATGGGCTCAAGCCCTATGTACACAGATTGACCTCGCATGGCAGAAACGTGCCTGGTAGCAAGCACAGACCCGTGCAGGCCGTGTTGAAAGCTTCTTCAGTTCTCTTCGCACGTGCGGGCCTGCAGCACAACATACAAAGTACACAGACTTGTACGCGTGTGGTAAAAGGGCACATGGCTGCATGCAAAAGACACATGGCTTGCTAGTGTTCGTGCTCCGTGCATGTGGGGCCCCCTGATGCAATCTCTACCTATAAGACAAAGGTAAATCGGACTGCTGAAGCTGTATGCGATACAAAGACCGTTAAGGCCTATGCAGACTACGTACACCTGAAGTTAGAAAAACGGGGATTTTCCGTCACACTCACCAACTATCTCAAATTGCAAGGAGGCAGCGCATCAGCGCTTGGGTGGTGGAGGAGCGCGACCAGCTGCAATCTGAGATTCAGTCAGAGGCTTGCCAGCCAAGTCCTTGTACGCACAAGACTGGCCGTTCTCAAAGTTCCAGCAACGCCCCATGGTATCCTTGACAGCACATGTGAAGAGGGCCTTGCAAGCAGGTGCAGTTTCGAACGTGACTACGGACAGAAGAGCAAACGGCACACATGGTTGCTGGCATCCTTGTTGACCTGGCTTGCATGGGTTTGACAATCCTGACCTCATCACACGTGCACACCATGGTACTTGGTTGGTGTACGACGTGCATCTTGATGACTGCTACAGAGCAGCATGCAATCGGAGGAAAGCGGCTCTCAGTACAGTCCACGACAACCATGACGCACGCGTGAATGCCATACAACAGCGTGCTACCAGAGAAATAATTCTTCCGTGGAAGAGTTCTTGCCCTGGATGCAGGTCATGCTGTTTGGTTGTCATGAGCATGGCTCTGCCTTGCCTGTTGCTGACGGGTTGGTGCAGGTCTTGTACTCCACGGAGTCGCGTGCATACCTGCAACAGCACGACTAGCAACTGATTGGTCACGTTGCGACAGGCCTGCATATGACGCCGGCCAGGCCAGCATGACGCCGTGTACTCACACATCGCAGTTCACCACCACCGTCTGCCCTGGTCCAGCAGTACCCTGGCCATTGGAAACAGCGACCGTAGGAGACCCGGACGATTGAGCATCTGCGATGACGGAGAAAGACAGATCGTCAGCAGCCGCGCCAAGCCAAGGCGAAGGCACTTGAATGTGCACATCAGTCAGTGCACGTACTTGCGTTTGAGTTTACTGAAACGCTGCCACCATAGGAACGAGCATCAGCAGTAGCGACGGCTACCGCGTCATGCAATCGCCTTTTGGAATGGCCTGCAAGATTGGCAGCTGCAACAAGGTTGTGATGACACCGTGACCCAATCACGGCCTGCGTTCTCTCGAGTCTGATGATGCTTTCAGGGATATGGAAAATCAGGATGCCTGTGGTCGTGGCTTGATCTCTGATCACTGCCCTTCGGCTAAGCAGAGTCCCGACATGCAGGCGCTCAAAGATTTGCCGCGCCCTCGTGTACCCACCGACCGCAGACGAGCTGAACACGACCAGCAGCGCCACTAGGAACAACAAGAACTTCGCCATCTTCGTCAAGCAACGTTGAAGTTCGGGTCCAAAACACCGCAAAGGCAACTGATGGAGGAGCTGCGATAATCAAAGCGGCTTGCGCACTGCGAGGGGAGTTGTGATATAGCTGTGCAAGAACGACCTGGAGTTGAACCGCGCAAGAAAGATAATGGTGTGGATCAGGATGTGGCATCAATGACCCCAAGATTCAAACCTATTGAAACAGCACATTGGGCAAATCAGTCTCGCACACCACCTTGACGATCGGCAGTCACGCGAACAACAAGAACGAGATTTGCCAAGCAAGCCTCGGAAACACACGCAAGGAAAATTCAGCACCCGCCGATTTCAAATCGCTGAGGACAGCTTTTGCTTGGCCGCAGTTATCCTCCCCGCCTACCAATCCTCACTCCTCCCATGCTACAGTTGCCAGCCTGAACTGTAATCTTTTGTTGGCATTAGCAGGCTTACACACACACGATTTGCGTTCAGGATAGCACCTCGAGGGCTGACCACCACCATTACTATCCCGGTGTGTCGCAATCCCCTTCACATGTAGGTTGGACAGGTTGGAATCCCTCCCCTCTTGTGAAGGCTTTACAATACACGTGACTGGGCTGTACACAGACTGTACACGGCACGGAAGCTTCATGACCTGGATGTCATGTCTATCTTGGCTGTACAAAGACGGCAGTGGTGCGTGCTGGGATGGTGAAGGTGCGCTTAGTGTCGTCAGCGCTGCTCAAGCGGGGGCTGGCATCAGGGGCGTCAGGCGAGGCCTGCATGGGGTGCAGCTGCAGCTTGCCGGCTGACTTGGGATAGCCAATCTCCTGCATGTGACCGATGAAGCAATTTTCTCGTCATTACGTCGCACTTGCATATTTACCTGAGGCAAAACGATGTATCACATTATCAAAAAGTATATTAGTATCACATTATCAACAAGAGGTATATCATGCCTGCTTGAAATCGCGTCTTTGACATACCATTGCTTGGAATGCACAAAGTCTGTCCATCATCATCATCATCATCATCATCATCACATGGCTTTTCATGGTTCAACCCACGGTGCTGCAGCTAGA
>QAXH01002082.1:0-22976 GCA_004335635.1 Chloromonas sp. AAM2 | reverse complement strand
GGGAAGCCGTCAGAGGACACGGAACGGGATGGGCACCGCCCTGGCCTACCCTGAACAAGAATGCAAAACGAAAGCAGGGAAGAAAGCAGGCAAGGCAGGCCAACCCAAAGCAAAACAGGACAGAACCGCCGAAGTCAAGGCCAAAGACTAGAGAAAGAGACGCAAGAAGGGCCAGGAAGCCTAGTCGGTTATGGCTAGGCAGAGGCAGCCAGGCTGCAACAAGGCGGAACGTCAGAGAAAAGGGACAGGCAAACTGCAACAGGGGCCAAAGAGCAGGGCGGACGGGAACACTGGCACCTAGGCTGCAGGGTCAGGCTGACGAAGAACCAGACGCCCATCGCGCAGGCACAGAAAGCTATGATCCTGGCCCAAGGCCCGCCAGGCTGCAGGCGGGCTGCTGGCATGGGCTGTCACGAAGTCGGCTAGGTTGCCCCAGAAGCGTAGCAACCTCTCACTTCTTCCTGGAAATAATGTCTTCGACACAGGCATACCTGACCCAACCACTTAAAGCATGGAAGAAAGAAAGCTGGAATCACAAGCAGGCGAACCTTCTGAAGGCGTCCAGTAAAACTGCATGGCACTAAGCACATAGCCTTGTACGATTGAAATCTTCTTTTATCACTGAAATCTTCGTTTATCACTGAAACACAAAGTTAGCATACTTCTCCAGCTGCCATGTTATCGTTAACCATCACCATAACCATAACCACAACCATAACAAACACCACAGAGTGACGTGGTCCACACTTTATGTTAGCAATCGCAGGGTGCCGGATGCACCAAGTCAAGTGGCCACCCAGCAAAGCACGACACAAGGGCAGAAATGTCCAGCAATCATTTTGAAACCGTCGAAAGCTGTGAAGTTAACCTTCAGATGAGGAAACACCACGCAAAGGACGGATTCAGACTGAAGCTTTTGGGAACTACCAAGCATAACATGACTCAAGGGCGAAAACTGGCCTGAGGTCACACGAAACTGTAGGAAGATGGTAAGAATCACGAGAAAGATAAAACCAGAATTTGTACAGCAAGAAGGTCCTTCCGATCACAGGTTCAGTGTGAAGGTGTATATCGATCAAGAACAGCATCACGTTCTGCTTTATCGGGTCTGCATTTACCATCAGTACTAAAGGCAAACACTGCAGGGGTCTGAGGCCATATGTGCCTTGTGGCTTGCGGCAAGCCCTTGTATGAAAAAGCAATCATCAGGAAAACAATCATCAGGAAGTCAGCACTACCAGTGCGTTTATGCATACCAGGCTTAAAGCAGAAACGCCCGTTTCATGTTATTGTTATCTAATCTCGTAAACTTCTCATCATCAAAATGTCCATATACTCTTTCACGGATAGAAAGGCAAGCGTCAACGCTCTGCACCTGGCTGTGATGCATGTTCACATGTCGATTACACCTGCTTGGCTGACAGCGGGCGTTGGGGGTGGTCAGGCGCAGCCATCTCCAGCTCCTGGCCCTCCTTGAAGGCAGCGTTTTTCTGTTGGTGGATGGTCCGCCATAGGTTAACTTCCAGGCCCGCCACCGCAACGACCATGAGGCCCAGAATCACGTGCCAGGCGATGATGAGACCCACAGGCGCCAGGACAAGGAAGGTGCCCAGGCTCACGTTGGTCAGGGCGAGCAGGATGGCCAGGTAGCCTGGTCAGGCAACGGGACAAATAGGCAAGGAATGGATCAGGCAAGCAAGTGACACAGGCGAGCAAGCACGCAGGCAAGGGGTTGAAAGTCGGGCAAGGTAGCTGAACTGGAAGTGGGTAGTGCGCTGAGTTTTGGTATATCTCGGTATATCTCGGTATATCTCAGTGTATCTCGGTACATCTCAGTGTATCTCGGTATATCTCAGTGTATCTCGGTATATCTCGGTATATCTCAGTGTATTTCAGTGTATCTCAGCGTGCTGGGCTGTCCTCTGACTGAAGGCCATGTGGCAACCTCAACCTCAACAACAACAACAACAACATAAGCAGGCGACATAGGCGATGTTGGGACTTGAAAGTCGACCAAGCACAGGATTGAGCGAATGGAAATAGAATACGAGTTGACATCAGTGGGTCGACTCAGAACAGTTCAAAGGCACTTGCCTGATCCCTTGTGCAGCCACTCCCACTGGTGCCTCCACTTGTCCCCCTTGTGGGGCCGGTAGAACGCGTTGATGGGCTGCGTGAATACACATGATTAAGGATGGTATGAATGATAACGATAGTATGAATAAGGATAGCATACATAATTTATGCCACAGTGAGGTCTACTGCTACGTTGACAAGCTGCATAACAAATCCTGCAAGTTGACAATGTTGGTGTCTTGTGCTTCAATGCGACTGATGTAGGAAAGGTGGCAATTGCTGCTATACGGTACAAGACTGTTTTATTAGTATATACATCTCACAATGTATGCATACATACATAGCCATATGTCTATCTCATCATCTGCCTCTGTACATAAATTGTAGCAGGGGAGCCCACCTGCACAAAGTGCACTGCACGATTACCCTACCCACCATCACCGTCACAGGCTTAGACATGGGAGGATTTCCATCATGCAAATCATGCGGACCACTCTGGATGGTTCTGATATGATGTTTGTGTGTGCACAGACAAATGCATGCACAGCCTCTGGCAGGGAAGCGCACATGCACCAAGCGTGATTGCTAACGCATCACTGCCGTGAATACCACCCTGCATGTTGCATGTAACCACCTGCCTGCAGCAGCCCCAGCAGCATGACGATCAGCCCGATGATGCCGTGAGCAAAGGCAGGGTTGCTGGCCCCGCCCACCCACACCAGGATGAAACCGATAAGGGCGAATGTTACGCCAGTGGCCTGTGGATCAGAGCAAAGCGGTGCACGCAGATAGAGTGCCTGGTACGTGTGTGTGTGTGTGTGTGTGTGTGTGTGTGCGCGCGTGCGTGCGTGTGTTTTGTATGCAAATTTTTGCGTTTACCATTTTTCTATCTTTCCACTTTGCTATCTTCACTGTCTTTGTACTTGCGGATCACGTTGATGAGGATGCATCAATTGACTGTACATTGATTGATTGATTACATCATGGGTGCCCACATGCACCGAGCGCAATTTGACTGATCTGTCCAAAATAGCAGTAGCACTTTGACTTTGCAAGCTCTCACTTCAACTGGTTCAGGCATTCACAATGTCTACCAATCTCACAGGTATGCATCAGCACCCGTGGCTGACTGTACCTGGATTGCCCTGTGCAGCTTAAACCACAGGGGGTCCTTGTGCCGCAGGTACCGAGCAATGATGATGCCGGAGGGCAGGAGAACGCCCCAGGCCAAGCCCATGAACACACCATGGAGGTGCATGTACCTGAACAATGAATGACCTAACACATGGTTAATTCAGTACTGCTAGTCAACCGTCAACAAGCATTACTATAATGATCAAGTTTGTTTTTCCTGGCTCGACCTGAACAACAGCAGTCGATTGTTATCTTGACTCTCACGCACAGTGTCAGCATAATGATCATACCTTGGTCAAGCCTGTCTTTGTTATGTATTAAAATAGCAACCAAACTGTTCCTGGCGATATTGACAGGAATTGTCCCAGAACTGGCAAATGACGGAAATCTTGCAAATTATGGAAATCTTGCAAATTATGGAAATCAAGAAACACTTACAGGAACGACTTTGCTTTTATCGTGCGCTCAGCAGGCAGCAGAGCCTCGAGTGGTTGCATCGTCGACAGGCCTCCAGTCGCAGTGTCCCCAACGCGTGTGAGCAGCCAAAGGTCATTTGTGTTTTGGCGCGTATCGCGTGTGGTGCCGCCAAACAGGTACACGCCGGAGGCCTCCTCGGACGTGGCCAGGGCAGCGTGGGACCTGAAGAGAGCACACAAAAACTGAGCTTTGTTTGACTATTGCTGTCGGATATGCACGATTTCCATCCTGGCTCGGAAACTTTGACTGCTTGCACTTTAGCTGCAGCTTCGACTAAATTTTCTTTGTACTCGCTTCAGCCATAAAACAGCCGCGTTTCATTCGTCCCTGAGCGCATCGCAGTAATGTAATGGAACATGAGGGAACATTGATGAGTAGCGCCTGCTCGTAGTATTCGTGAGTGAGTGATCCACGATGATCGTTTATCTGAAGCAGTTCTTACCTGAATGCCGGTGCCTCCCCCGCTGCCTGTGAGAGCAGCCACCGCTTGTTGTTGGTGTCCAGGATGTCCAGGTCACGGACCGACGCCTTGTCAACGCTGATGGTCTGGGAACGACAACGATGGGACAACAACAGTCAGTCCCCAGCCTGAGACATAGCCTGAGATTCCTGTGTTGCCCAACTGCTGGCTTTTCGGTCCGCCTTGCTGTTGTCTGCCTTTGCTAATGAGCTAGGAAGCAAAAGTATTGAAGCGAGCCGGCAGCAGGAGACGCACATAGTTTATGACCAGACTCCTCAGCATTTCTTTAGTTTACGCAGATGCAAAACATATATAAGCATGCTTTTGATTTCAGGTAGTTAACACCTGGGCATCAACAACGAACCAAACAACGGAGCATTGGCCAGCTTTTCAAGGCCTTGTCGTCAACATATGTGCACCAGTTTGGAACCATCCTGGTCTTTTCCCTTGCCACTCACACTTCTTGAATTTTTCCAAATCTGGTCTTTTCTCTGGCTTCACTCCAGTTGCAAGAAAAAAACTTCTAAGCCCCAAAAAACTAAACCTTTCCTTTGTCTCAAGCCTGCAATACGGTGACTTTCCTTGGAACCATGACATCTAATGATGAAGGTGAAGATCACCACCCAGCTGCGCCCCAGCCTTACCGACTTGGTTTTCTCGGCTCCACCAAACAAGCAGCACATTCACATCAACACCCAGCCAAGAAAAAAAGTTTGCCAGTTCTGGGACAAGTTTTGCACTGCCTTAAAAGCTGGAAGTTGCACTAATGTATTTGCAACCTTTGCAGATCATCTGTTCAGTACTGTCACACACTGACAACCAAACCGAAGGTCAGTTTACCGTTCACAAACGCAGCATTGCTACTCAGGACGGACGTTCCTAACATGCATGTTTGCTCAAGAGAGTGAAGCAGCTGGAACACCTGGTGGCGACTTACATCACCGACAGCTGAGGTACTGGCCGGGCAGAATGGTTAACACACCGGTTTGCCTTTTTACCCAGTAGGTCATGTCTCTTAGCTCGCTGTCCCAGAATTGGTGTGGTACCGTGTACCTTACCTTAATTCCCTAATTTCCTTACCTTAATACCTTAATTCCCGTTGCCCACCCCGTATGTGATTGACGCGCGTGTTTGCCTGACACACACAGTCACTGGGTGGCCACAGTTCCTGTGAGAACCATGCTCGGCAAATTGCGACCCCAGGCTGACACTGGCTTCCCACAACGGGAACTTACAACACCGGTTCCAGTGTTACTCCCAGGAATTGTCTCAGCACTGGCAAACTTGTTTTTGGCCCTCACGCTACGAGTTTCCCCTCCTTTTTACCACCTTAGTTCCCCGCCTCACCGACTTGGTTTCTTCCGTTCCCCCGAACAGCAGCACCAGTCCCGTGCCCAGGCCCATGCTAGCGGGCAGGCGGGCCATGGCCGCGTATGTCCGGGGGCTGGGTCCCTCGCCCACATGGCTCCACGTGGGGCTGTGCGGGGCAACTGAAGGGTCCAAACCACCTCCCTCAAAGTCGAGGATCCAGGCGTCACGTGCGGGGCAGGGGCCGCCGGTGAAACCGTTCTGTAACGGACGAAAACGTGGTTTGGCACACATGCAGACACCATTCCGTGCAACCCCATTGATGCATACATGCAATCACCAGCCTATGAGTGAGCGTACGCTTCGTTCTAATCTAACTGCTTCGTTCTTATCCTGGCACTAACGTTGAGCCATAACACAACCACCCCAGAAGGGACAACTAAAGGCCCGAGTAACAGAAAAAATCATTCACTACCACCCTATGTGACATGTGACCCATGCCCTCACCTGCAGGCATCCCCCGTACAGCACCATCCTCTGCGGCCCCGCCATGGCACTGCCCACCAGGCAGCGCGGGTGCGGCTTGGTGGGCGTGTACTCATCATTGCCCTTGGACACCTGCACATATATGTTTGTATCAGGATCAGAACCAGAAAGCATGATATGCAGGCTCATTGTTACCCAAACAACTGCACGGGATGAGCAGATTCAGCAAGTGAACGGACCGCGCAGTCACAGCACTGGATTTTGTCCTCCAAGAAACCACCCTGCAGGCTGCCCACATGCAGTTGCTCATGGCAAGCAGCGCATCTGTTGACATCAGGGAAGCTGCCGCCATGACACAGAATGGGGTGGACACCACCCTGAGCATCACAACAAACCGGGTGAGCAGGCCAGCGAGATCAACGTGATCAAGATGATCAAGGTGGTCGAGGTGCAAGTCATGGAGGACATGCAACAAACACAGATTGACAGCAGCAAGCAAAGTGGTTGTGCCTTCTTCCATTACCTGCTGCCATGCAGAGTTGGGTACGCTGAACGCATGCACGTCGGACAGGCGGTGGCTCTTACCGAAGCCATGTGACATGAGGAACCAGCTGGTACCTGAAGGCAAATGGCAGGCATGATAGGGATGTATAGATAGCAATTGCGCCATTATGCCATGCAACTGCTCTGATTGAGACGTTTGGGTACCAGTAATGTATGCCGATTATGACGAGGGTCACCAAACAGCCGCATAGGCTCGCTTGCTTTTTACACCAGATGCTCAGCTGCGGAGCTACTTAGCATGCATCAAGCAACGTCTAGCTATTCGTTCGAAGACATGGGACTGAAAACAGGTACAAAAACTGCGCTTATCTATATCATCAAGATTTTATTCAAATCCACACTTCACCTCCGGTTCCTTGTCGTGTGCCCACCTGGGAATAAGCCAAAGGCTTGGCCGTACCGGCCCTGCGGCCTATCGTCGCCTTGCAGCTGAAACTGTTGCCACGTCCGGGTGTCCAGGGAAAAGCCCCACACCTGCAACGAAAAGGGGACAACACCACTCAGCTCTTGGTCCTTTCTTATCAGCGTGTTCTGTCTCTCCTATTTTTCCTCACGATCTTGGTTCTTCCTTTCCCTGGCAGGCTCAAGAGTGCTAGCCGTTCGTGTGCTTTACTGCTACTTTGTTGGGTGATGCAAATAGAACAGGCAAACAAGTAATTTCCATTGCAAGCATAGAGTTCGTACAGGGTCAGGAGTAAGGTTGACTTTCAAAAAACCTCTGCCCATGACCCCAATCCTATATCATTATTGTGCTCACCTCTGAGTTGATGTTGGCACCCCCTGCAGTGCCATGTGCAACCATCAGGACTTCAGAACCGTTTGCAGGGGCTGTGTACAGGCCATAGGAAAAGTCAGCCCTCGGGGAAGGCGCCACGCCAGGGGTGGGCACCTGATTAAAGCGAATTCGGAACGATAAGGCCTGATTGCAGATTGTATGATTTGAACACCAGACAATCAACGTGAACTGAGGACGGGAAAGCATGCAGGTAGTGGGAGGCGTATGGGAGTGTGATAAGGATAGGACGTACAGCAACTCTTACACCAGAGTGGCCAATCTGCGAGCTGGGCTGTTTTGGTGCCGCTACAAAATTGAACAGATTCTAGGCAACCTATGCATGTTTCTTCCTACCTGTGCCCACAGGCTGGTGGCAAGGTCAAAGGTCCAGACGTCATTGAATCCACCACCCCCGAACATGACCAGCTGCCTGGCCTTAGGAGTGTACACAAGGGCAGAGCTGCTGCGAGGAGCAGGCTGCACGTGAAGGGAAATGTAAGAGAGAGTGACACAGCATGCGAGGGAACAGGAAGCACGGAGGGACCTGGGGCAAGCATAAAGAGAGAGCTAGAGGGAGTAGTGGGTCCTCGCAGTTGTATCTACATGTGTAGACTGTCAGACATGCACGGCTGAGTTGGCAGGTGTTTGTGGCCGAGTATGGAGTGGATAGAATCATGTCAACAAATATGTGTGCGATCATGATGAGGAAGCACAAAGGCAGATGCAGTTGCGTTAGTCAGACTGGTCAGTCAGACTGGCCAAATTTGAAGTCCGTATCAGGATCTGCAATCTGGTTCGCGCAGGCGCGGAGCTCGGAATCTTGCAAGTACTTCCAATCTCGGCAAGCATGCTACACGTAATCGGTGGCTGGACCAACGTGAGACGACAAAAAGGTTCGTTCTACTCACAATGACGGCGCTGGCTGGAGTAATCCTCTGCCACTGAAATGTGGCAGATTGCGCGTTGGCACTGGCTAGCAGACATGCCAGCAGGGCAGGCAACAGGAAGCGGCGATGCCCCATCTTATAACCTTTGACCAGTGACTGTCAGCGTACCTGCAGAATCACGCGAAAGGATGGCTCTTCTATGAATGGGATGCTGTGAGCAGGCTTCAAAGGACAAACCGCCAGCCTCGGGAGCACAAACCACATGCATTTGCAAGGTAATAATGGAGTCTGTAGTAGAGCGAAATGTGCCACAAAGCATTGCTGATGCACACTGGCCTGGGCTTTCAATTTCCATCTAAGGAGTGCGCAGGCCTGCTGACGGTCATTAATGCGTACACAGCGCGCATTTCTCTCATTGACTAACCACTGAGCTGCGCGTAGAGCGCCGAACGTCCGCGCAGGCTACCGGGCTACCGGCGTGTTTTGTCCGCAACCGGTTGCGAGAGTGGGAGGCGATGAGTGCGCTCACTGATTACCGAACGGTTGAGGTGCCTTTGCGATAAGCGGGACGGCAGTTGCGGAACCAAATTAATCGTTTTTCATCTGCGGTTGGGCCCGAGATCCGCGAACTTCGTGGCAGCTGCTGTTGGGCCTGTTCATGATCGGTCAGATAGTGCAGAGGGAGTTGTATTCATCGTTGGCTAACAGGGAAACTTGGACGACAAACGCCCGGAAAACTGTGGGCTACCTGAACCCTAGCATGCACCCTTCCCGTGCCATTGCCTAGTATCTAGATCTATACACAGCATTGCGTTTGCGTAACGCATGCTCATTTTCACAGGAAGACTTGCTACTGCCAACTCGCATCTTCAAACCCTTGAATCGCGCTCGGAGGCTCGGATGGAGAGATTGCCTCTCAATCCAGCAGAGCTTATAGCTGAAGAGCTAGCAGCAGGTAACATTGTCTGACCGAACGACGCGCATAGGGTTCTTGGCAGCGTCAGCAGCTCAGCTCAGTGCTTGCTTGGTGCGCTTGCTCATCACTGCTACCAGGTTTTGGCCTAGGCTAGAGCAGAACATGATGTCTGCTGGCCCACTGATAACATGCCTTCATGTGGCTCCACGGTGTCAACCACGTTCACCAGTGAATGCATCACGTTGAGCACCCTGCAAAGCTCATGTGCATGCATGCCACAGATGCTGCCATACGAGAAGAGGAGCATGAGGCCCATGCGCGGCATCACCAAGCATTTGAACGAGGCAAGCATGCTGTCCTGTTCACGGATGCGGAAGCCACAAGCCAGGCCAAGCAGGCACCGGAAGCCCAGCTTGAAATTGAGCTTGATGAGGAGGAAGCAGAGCAGGAATTTCAGGTGGAGTGCCCTTGCATGCACGTCGCATGCAGACACAGGCACATGACATGGAAGTTCCTTGCACATGTGCCCATGCAATTGCGCTCGATGCAAAGATGGTGACAGCATGCCCCTCCATCGTCATGGTCATGCTGGGGCAATCGGTTCTGGCCTGACATGGCTCACACGTACAAGTCAAATCAGGGATGGCCAGCTGTCGCAGTTTATAACGTGAGCAGGACGCACACGCAATGCATCAACCATGTGACTTGCATAAACGGGCATGTATTCATAGTCCCTGCATAGTCCATGCTGTGTCCATTCGCATGCGTTGCCTGCAGTCTGCCCTGGCGCGTATACCGTCATGGCGCAGTCAGCTCACAGCACGTGGCCTGGCAGTGGGGCTCGTACTGGGGGCACTGTTCTGCGTGGTAAGGAAGCACACCATTGGCTCTCGGTGATGCCATGTCATGTGTCCCAGTCGCGCTGTGGATACCGAAGCATTTGCGTGACCACCCATAACACCATGCCCACGTGGGGCACATGAGCCACGTGCTTGCTATGAGCAGTGGTCCCCGATGCCAACAGTGAATCACTGAACGATGAAAGTACAACACAATCGATTTGGGCATTGACCTTGACTTGAGGCACATCCCTCATGTGCCTGCTCGCATGCACATGCGCTCACAAAGACAACAGCAACCCAGGGCACACTGCTGATCACGTGCTACCGTTTCTGTTTGGCCCAGGTGACCCACAAGATGAACTTGGGCCCCGGCATTATCCCATCCCTCAACATCGCGGCTGGCCTGCTGGCCTTCTGCTCGCTCAAGGCCTGGACCCTTCTGGCCACCAAGATGGGGTGGTCTACAGCGGCATTCGGAGCACAGGTAGGGCCGACGATCGGAGAGCTGGTGAGAATGGGTATGGGTGCAGGGGTGCAGGGGAAGGTGTGCCAGCAGTGGGTATGATGCCTGTGAACAGCATCTGGGATGTGGACACGGTGCACTGCTTTGGCTGAATAAACAGGAGTTCCTGCATCAGCCCCCCAACGTCAGACTTTGCTTTGTTGGGAAAGGTTTGCTGCATCTGTGCCACACATACAGCTGGCAAGGCGGCCCAACCCACTCAACACCGTGCTTGCTGGTTTGGACAGAGGGGTTTTCGTATGTTCCACGCCCTTTGACTGGTTCGTGTTCCCCAAACTCATGCACAGCTCAGTTTAAAACAGTATGAACCATGGCTCAGTAGTTTGTATTTGCCGTTCTTTGTTTGGCTGCAGGAGTGCAATGCAGTGCAGGTGAGTCACACAGGCGGTGGTTGTAATTAGGGTGCGGCGGCTAAAATGCCAAGAGCCCATATTAGAATCTAATAGATTGCATTAAAGTTTTCTATTTAAGAGAACCGAGCCCAAAATGGCCCAAAATGGCCCACAATTCAGTAGAATTATTGATAGAATCTAATAGAGCAAAATTCAGCGTTTGTGTCAGAGTGTGCCGCATCCTATTGTTGATATGCTGCCTTACCTGGGATTTAAACACTTGCGACAAGGCCCAAAGGTAGCGTGCAACAGCCGCTCAAGCACCACACAGGCCTCTGAGCAAGCAACAGCGTGTTGTATCATGACATGTGGTACAGACCGATACACAAGCACCCACCGTCCACGGTCGCGGGGACGTCAGGTTTACAAGGCCTTTGCATGATTACAATCCAGGTGCCATTGGCGCATGCGTTGGTAGATCGTGCTACCAACTTCTGTATCGTGCTCGGCTCGGTGGCGGCTACCACTATTTGGTTAGGACGGTATCCAGCCTCGTCTCTTGCATGGCTTGCTAGCGTTCGCGCTCGGTGCATGTAGGCCCCCTGATGTAATCAATATAGTGAATATTTGATGGTTGCACACATGTGCTCCCTCTGCCTTCGTAGACGTTTGTGACGGCATGCAGCAGCGTGGCGTTCACTGGCGGTTTTGGCTCATATGTGACAGCCATGGACCACAAGTCATATGACCTGCTGGGGGAAGAAACCGTTGGAAACCGACTCCAGGATGTGTATGAACCGTCCCTGAATAGAGTGAGTTGGCAAACCATGTGTGACGCTGTGGCACAGAATGTGTGTCCGTCAATGGGGGACGCTTTGAACGAGTGAGCAATTCCTGCATTCAATCAGTGGAGTGGATGAACAGGACTGAATAGAGGAAGCTCAAAAGATATCACTCATTGGGTAGAGTGAGTGAAGGAGGGGCTGTTGGTAATGCCTTCAAGGACGCCAGTCACAGGGTTGAACGCGATTGTAGGCCTAGGGTGGACTAGCTTGGATGGCGATTGCACTGAAATCGAACACCGCACACCATCATGACATTGTGCCCCGTGCCGGACAGCCTTTCAATAGTTTTGCTAGTGATACAGTGATGTGATGATTAAGACAAGGGACTAGTTTGATACTTGAGCAATATGAAGACAGTGATTGCCATTGTGGCCGGGTTTGGCTGGACCCATCTGTAGGCTGATCATCACTTGTGTGGTCGTTCCCCGGTTTCCCGTAGGGGCCTTGCACTGACGAACAACCAACATTACGTGCACAACGTGATAGTATCAGTATCAGAACTGGTGCTCCTACTGCTGAAAGGGTTGGAGTCATAGGGGGGTCGGGCTTGACTGCTCGTCCGCACAAACTTTTGTGTGTGCTACATGGCCTTCAGTCCGGGAGGACTGCTCAGCAAGGGCAAGGGCGGAAGGAAAACAACCTGTAGGCTGATCATCACTTGTGGTGTTGTTGCCGCAGCTGATCATCACTTGTGGTGTTGTTGCCGCAGCTGATCATCACTTGTGGTGTTGTTGCTGCAGCTGATCATCACTTGTGGTGGTGTTGCTGCAGCTGATTCCGTACATTCTGTCCACCTCTATGATCGGTGTCTTCATGCTGGTGGCGCTGCGCAAGACGATGGTGAGCCTGAGTGGTGTCCGAGTGACGGCCGGGTCTGCTGCTAGCCACTGTTGGCACCAAAGCTCATTGCATGGTGGGCACGCAAACATGCAGCATGCAGATGCATGTGGGAGCCCGCATAGTGGTTTCTGTCTGTACAGGGCAGATCTGCAGACTGCAAAGGCAAAAAGGTGGCCACCAAACCGCAGTTTTGAATTCTGTTGCCACTAGCGTTGTATCATAGCCTTCAAATTTTTGCTGTTGTAATGCCCACACTTTGGTCAATGCACGTGCTCAACACTTGGCTGGCTATGTATAGTCCTCATCACGCGATCAAGACATGACATCCGTAAGTCTGCGGGGCATTTCAAGCTTTGGGCCCTCCACCTCCTATGCCTAACTAGCCCTGCTGATTGAAGCAGTTGCATGCAGTCAAAGCTTATGAGTGAAAGCTGGTAGTGTGCATGCAGATCAGTATGTATGTGTCATGTGCATGCAGATCATTAACTATGTGTCATGTGCATGCAGATCATTAACTATGTGTCATGTGCATGCAAACTATGTGTCATGTGCATGCAGATCATTAACTATGCGTCATGTGCATGCAGATCGTTAACTATGCGTCATGTGCATGCAGATCATCGACTACAACCTGACCTACCCCAGTGGCACTGCCACAGGCCTCATGATCGACTCCTTCTTCACTAAGAGGTGCGAGCCCTGCAAGAGTGTTGTCTCACGGTGGAAGCCACCCATGATATTACATGCGAGTTACCCTCCAGAAATCAGGGGACTTGACGCAGAATGAAGGTAAACCTCAAAAAAAGGTCAGAGTCCCGCACACTTGACAGAGAGGATGGCCCATGTCAGGAAGTCCCACGCCAGTGCTCAAAGTTCAAGGCATCAAGATTGCTGGAGGGACGGACATGGGCAGCCACGTTTTTAAGGCTACAGCAGAAGTACAACTGTCGACAACAGCAAAATCATGGGGAAGGGATGGTCACAGAGCTTGTCATAACTAAAGCTGAAAATGCATTGAACAGTTTGTGTGCAATTGTGTTTTTCAGGGGTGCCAAGACTGCCGGCGCCCAGCTGACGCACATGGCGCGGTGGTTTGGTGCCAGCGTGACGTGGGACGTGTTCAAATGGCTCTTCTCGGGCACGGCATGCTCATTCTGCAGGTGTGAGCGGCTGTCTGATTGGTCAGTTGGCCGTATGTTTGTCGGCCTGCCTGTCTGTCTGCCTGTCTGTCTGCCTGTCTGTCTGCCTGTCTGTCTGCCTGTCTGTCTGTCTGTCTGTCTGCCTATCTGTCTGTCTGGTGTACAAGCACCTATAGCCACTTCTGACTGCGAAGACCATACTGTTATGTCATTTACATGCACGTGGCCATGTGCAGTTCGGAGGTGATATGCGGTGGCATGGAGAACCTGCCTGTGTTCGGGCTGCTGCCTGCCCGCTGGACCTTCTACCTGAATCTCACTCCCAACATCATTGGAGCTGGAATGATCTGTGAGTACAGCCCTGCAAAGTTTTGCTCGCATGACAAACAACATTGGAACAGGAGAAAAGTGCATGTGGGTACCCTATGCCTGCCCCACACAGTTCTCATGCAATTTACCTGTTCGCCTTCCTATATGGAGCAGGAATGATCTGAGGGTACCTGTGGCCTGCGAGTACCGCCTCGCAACCTCTTGTCATTGTCGTCTTGCATATCCAGACATGTGCTCTGCCGACGCCCGCCACGTCGTTGAGTCTGGCACCCTGCCCAGATGACACTCCGTGCTGCTTACCCTTTGCACTACAACCAGACCCGTTATATCACTCCTCCGTACACACCACGCATAAGAAGCGACTCTGCCAACGCGACTCGGCTCACATGAGTTTGCCCACGTGAAGTTGCGCACGTGAAGTTGCCCACGTGAAGTTGCCCACGTGAAGTTGCCCACGTGAAGTTGCCCACGTGAACGTGTCCACGTGACCCTGCCCATGTGGACTTGCCATCTTTGCAGGTCCGCATGTGGTCAACCTGTCCATGCTGGGGGGTGCGCTGCTGACATGGGGGGTGCTGTGGCCATGGATAGCCAGCAAGGAGGGCGACTGGTACCCTCCCGGGCAGACAGAGCACGCCTTTGGCGGACTGTTCGGCTACAAGGTAAGCGGCGCCTGGGGAAACTGGAGGATCGAGGACAGCTGCGTATTTCCCTAGAGCATCACTCTGGGGTGTGAATATCATTTGGTTTGCACAGGTGGGTAGCCACATCTCCGCCTCAGAGGCCAGTCTGGTGATTTCACCACCATCATGATGACAGTTTGTCCATAAGTATAAGCCAAAGCATTGCTCCGGTGGTTTGCGTGGACATGACAGCAACTGGTTTGCACACACAGGCGAACAGCAGCGGGCAACCAGAGAGAGTTTGTTTGTGTGGTATTCAGTGGCTACCCCTGAAGTTCGTGTAAGGCAACAGGAGCAGGGGCGTAACAGGCCAAATTGGTTGTAGGTGAACGATTGCAACTGGTTTGGGAATGATCGCTATCAGTTCAGGATGGTCGCAGTTCGTTGGGAGTGGTTGCAGTTGGTTTGGAGTGGTTGCAGTTGGTCAGACACCAGGCTGATGTGCGCCAACGGGTTTGATTCGACAGCATTTCCTACATTTCACACTTGAATCTGTGACGAACCATTGGCGCAATGAAACATCTAGTCTAGTTGAAAAGCATGAAAAGCAAAAGCAATGACCCTGTGAAGACATTTGAAACCGACAGCATGTGATCACGTGAAGACATTCGAAACCGACGTCATGTGATCACGTGCAGGTGTTCATCACCATTGCTCTGCTGATGGGCGACGGGCTGTACAACCTGTTGAAGGTCCTGAGCGCCTCGGCCCTGGCCTACTCAAAGCTCACGCAAGCAGGTGCGAGAAAAGCAATCTTTTTGTTTTGCTGTGTGCTGCTTGGCTTGCAAGTAGTTGGAGATGTGTTCATTGTTTACACTGTATTGTTTGGTTTTTGTTTACTGCTCCTGACAGGTAGATGGTTCACATACAACGCAATACAAATACAACACAATGCCAATGCAAGCATATTTCTACAGTTCAGATGTACTGACTTTACAGCGTTTCCTTTTGTGTGTGTTCTCTTCAGGCGCTCCTGCAGTGCGTGGATGCACTGTCCTAGGCAGTGCCCCTGGCGGCTGTGGCACTGCACCCACACCCAAGGTAGGGCAACCCACGTCTTTTGTGTTCCATTCGTGAAACCTACAAGAAACCGCACGCCAGCTGTCGTTACAATTTAGTAATAGTTTAGACAGAAACAGGCGGACATATGACATGTCACTGAAAATTCGGACTCTTTCACGCTCCGCTACCACTTGGGACCATTGTATCACCTGCCCTGCACACACAACAGCGAAAATCAGTGCTTCCTTGGCAGTGCCCCGCTTGAGAAGCACGTGAGTTTTCATTGAGGTTTGAATGATTGTTAAAGGCAAGGCATTTTCACATTGGGGGAGCCGTCACATGACACGGGTCGGGATGTGTGCCGCGACCGGTGGAGAGCAATCCTACCAACACCTTGCGGGCCATGAACGCACGTTTAAAACATGTGCCATGTCGGTTTCTGTTTCTGCCAGTTGTCATCGGACTAAACACTGTATGAAATCCTTACCCACACCTTTCAGGCCAATGACGCCCAAGGTGCATCCGGTGCCTGGTACCCAGATGACAGCTACAGCCCCGCCGCTAGGGCAGAATCTATCACCCAGGCCTTGCTAAGCCCTACTAGACGATCTTCGTCTGATGGCCACCCGGGCAGACGACAGGGGTCAGCAGACGGGACGGATGGGGGATTGAGGGGGGCCCGAAGCGGGGGCAGGCCGGGGGACGAGGGGGTGGAAATTCCGTGCATTGTCCGGCATGGGGTGCAGGGTGGGGAGGATCGAAATGGGAGTGCGGAGGATGTGGGGAGGATGCGGGCGCAGGTGGCGGGGACGGGAACCGGAGTGGGAGCGGGGGCGAGGGCGAATGGTCATGGCATGCAAGCGGAGGGTCAGAGCGGGACGGGACCGGCTGGGGCGGATGGAGGTGGTGGGCCAATCAAAGAGAGCTCGTTGGTGAGTGAAGACTGCCCTTAAAACATGCAGCGTACGCTGTACTTGCAAGACGCTGTGGTGGAAAATGACATCAGGTTGAAATGCGTTCTGAGTGCAGTCGTCTTGTTCAAAGATTGGCTGATATTGCCCAAGTAGCATGTCTCGGGCCTGTTGTGTTCAACCTGTGTGCGCGTCAAGTGGCGGTTCGTCGGTCCAATCTGACCATGTAGGGAGGGCAAGTAGACATCACAGTTGATGCGTTAGTTGCTTCGACCAAACCACATCCCATCAGTTTACTCTGTTGCCGGGCAAGTTGATGCACGAGGGCGGATGCTGTTTACTGCCATGAACCTCTGCACAACGGTCTCTGGATCAGTGCTCTCTGCCAGCACAAACCCCGTGAACTGAAAGTCAGGTTGAGGCAGGAAATTGTCATTCCAGTCGGGTAAGTCGGTTGGTCTGTTACTTGCTGCTGCCAGTGAACTCGGGTAAGGCGGTTGGTCTGTTACTTGATGCACCTGCAGGAGCGGCGGTTGCGTCGTCACGTGTTCCTGTCGGACACCATTCCCAGTTGGGTTAGTCTGGCAGGCTTCCTCTCCCTGGGGCTCATGGGCTCGCTGGTCATCCCCATGGTGTACCCAGCAGTGAGGTGGGGTACAGAATCACAGTAAATCGCACCAAACACGAACAAAATCTCAAGTTAACCAGTGGGACACAAACACCAAACAACGTCTAGTGGGTCTACTTAGCAGTACGGTGGGGTACAGTCATGACCCCAGGCAAGTCGTGCCATGCAAGCATGGAGGGGTATCGCAGTAGGCCAACACACACATGTGACATGGTCATCCCCATGTGTAATCTGGCAGTGAGGTGGGGTACAATGAAGAAGTCACGCACATCCTGCCATTCATTCATGCTTTGTAGCCTTCACTGTCAGCAAGGTGGGACTGCAGGCTGTCAGGCTCTCCCTGCAGGCGGTGGAGTGCTGAAGCCATCACATGTACTTGCATCATAAATCCATTTCCAGCAAATGGCACGGCGCACTGGTGTGTGGTGCAACAGCGTTCAAATGACGAATCGCCCGTTTGGGTGGAATTGCGTATGCTCGCAACAGTCACGGCTTGTGTTGAATATGGCAGTCATCTCACGTCCCACTCAGATGTATGAACAAACTCACTCTCTCACTCTCTCACTCACTCACTCACTCACTCACTCACTCATCCCTCAGGTGGTATCACGTGGCCACTGGGTTTGCCATCAGCCCGCTCATGGCCCTGCCCGTCGCTTTCGGTTGCGGTGAGTTGCCAAGCGGCCTTGGTCGATGACCAAGCTGCTTCAGTGGTGTGCTGCCGGGTCCAATCCATCCATGCAGTTGATTCCTTTGTTGTTGTTTAGTTGTTGTCTTTTTACATCCGTGTCGATGTGCGCAATGCAATAAGGAATGTGTCCCGCAACTCAGGGACGAAAAACTTCAAAGTCAATCGATATACTAGGTCATGTGCATACTGAAGGGAGTGCTGTGGGACGAGCTGCCTGGTGACACCATCACAAGGTGGATGTGGATGTGGATGTGGATGTGGATGTGGATGTGGATGTGGATGTGGATGTGGATGTGGATGTGGATGTGGATGTGGATGTGGATGTGGATGTGGATGTGGATGTGGATGTGGATGTGGATGTGGATCACTGGCCTATTGCCATCTTCACCATACCTGGTGCACTCATTGGGTTTGAAGAGGAGCTGCAGTTTGCCCTGTTAGTTGGAGTAGCTCACCAGTGCGCGCTGAACTCTTGTGTTGGCTGGCGGTTGATCTCAAGTTCACACGTGACTCTCACGTGGGTGTATCACGTGTTGCTCATGACGTGGACCTCACCATGCCGTTCTGTTACAGGTAGCTTATCAGTGAGCTGCATGACTGGCTACTGAAATCAATCGCCATCATCATATGGCTGCTCACATATACGAATTTACACCAGCGAAGCCGACATAGGGCTGCTCACATGACATACATATCATATGACTCATACATCGGCGCATTGCTTCAGGTCTCACTGACTGGGATGTGTCGAGCATGGTGGCAAAGCTGGCAATCTTTGGTGAGTGGGGTCACGGCAACGATTGTGGGGTGTTTTTGTTGATAGCTGGTTCAGTGGAATTGACACCCATGAATAGGACGCGATGGTCAATCAGTAACTAGCATGTTATTAGTAATTAACGTGTTAGTAGATTGGCCATTGTTTTTGGGCGCCTTGTCTGTCACAAACTTAATAACTTTCTAATAGCTTGTTAATCAGCCTTTTCCATCAACGCGTCTAGACATCGTCTTTTGCAAATTGCCCCGACTCGAGCTGGTCCTTGTTCAGCCAACGATGCAAAAGTACACGGGGTAGAGCTTTGCGCCACAGCCTAGGCCCACAGGGAGCCGATTGGGTGGTCATGTTTGATGTTCGCGCCGTACCCATGAATCTGGTGCAATAGCGGACAGGACATGGGTTGAGAATTGGTTTCAGCAGCAGCACCAACTCAGGCTCACAGGGCTTCTGGCACATTTGCACATGGCATATGGGGGTGATGATGATGACGGTGGAGTAAAGAGGCACCCCCTGCAACGTTCACTGCTCAGCACAACTCATGGTGACGCCCTGTTTCTACCTGCATGTGATGGCCCGTGGGCACGTCTGCAAATGCCATTGAACGATGACGATGATGATGACCGCATACATGTTGCAATCTGCTACAGGGTTCGCCGCATGGGTCGGTCTCCAGTCAGGCGGTGTGGTAACGGGCCTGGCCATGGCAGGAGTCATGCTCAGCGCCACGTCGACAAGTGCATGCCTCATGCAGGTGAGAGAGTTACAATCCGGCGATTAAAAACCTGGGGTTCTCGCGAAGCCTCCAGCGCGGAGCCTTATATTCACTCTTCTTGGTGGTGTTGGTGACCCGTCTTCGTCCTTCATCGTGATTTCTCGATGCATACTGAACCATATGCGACACAACTCAAGTGTCAGGGTTTCTTGCTCAAGGTAGGTCAGGGCGGTACACATCCCGTCCCTTGTCCTTTGACGGCTTCCCGGTGTAACAAACCAATCAAACCGCTTCCCTGGTGTAACAAGTTGATCAATTAATGCGCTGTTTGACTGTTGTCCAGGACTTCCGCACGGGTTACATCGTTAAGTGCGCCCCACGGGCCATGTTCGTGGCCCAGCTCATGGGCGCTGCTTGTGGCGCCCTGCTCGCTCCGCTCACTTTCGCACTGTTCTGGGCCACAGGGAAGGTGGGACGCAACAACAAATTAGCTTTCATTATATTTACATGTATAATGTTTATTTATATAAGGCACTGCACAGCCATGATACTTCCGGTACAACGGTAGCGGTAGTGCAGCTAGCCGACATTGTAGTTATGCCGTTATCGAACGATTCTGGGCCTCAACAAAGGTGTCTGTCAGCAAAGGTGTCACAGCCATCATCATTACATGGGGATCTGGAAGGGGCACCCCATAGCAAAATGGAAGGTTGGATGCAAGGATGCCGATCTGTGAAGTATGATACAGTGAGGTTGCAGCAACCTGGCAAAAAACAAAGCCCACGACACACATCCTCTCTCAAACACCACCACTCACAACAGGACGTACAAGTGACAGGTCTTCACCTCAGTATCACTCACTGTGGCACACCGAGTACGTCAAGGCAGTGAATAGACGATTGCAGTGTGGTTGCGCCATGGCAGTGTCTTGTGACAAGGCATCAAGTTGTTGGTTGCCGCATCACACGCTTTACCATATGCTAACGAGTGTGTCACTATTCACGTTGCACAGGTCGGTGACCCCAGCGGTCCCTACCCCACCCCCTACGCATCCATATTCCGCGCCATGGCAATATTCGGCACCCAGGGCGTGGGGGTGCTGCCCCGGCACTGCGGGACACTCATGCTCGTGTTCTTTCTGGGAGCCCTGGCCATCAACCTGGCCAGGGATCTCCTGCCACAGAAATATGCCAGGTTGGTGTTGTATGGCTTGGTTGCTCTGCTCCTGCCTGGCTCAGGGCAGGTCAGCATGGCAACTGTGGCAGAACGCACGTGCGTTTCACGCCATGTAATAAAGGCCATGTAATGTTGTGGTCACATGGCCTTCGTTTCTGACGTTTTTTGGGACTACTCAGCAAGGGCAAGGCAAAACAAGAAATTGAGTAGCCAGCTCACCCTTGATGACGACTACAAACACTAGACGTGTGCATCAGATCCTGCAGCATGTGCGGGTCATGCTTGCACACACACTGAACTGCCAATCAAAATTCGTGTGTAGTATTGTGTCAATTTGCACGTAAGCGGTGTACGTGACCCGCCATTTGTACCTGGTTCCTAATGTCTAGGTGGCTTCCCATCCCCATGGCCATGGCCATTCCCTTTGTGCTGGGCGCCTACATTGCGCTGGACATGGCCCTGGGCTCACTCATACTGGCGGTGTGGGAGTGGAGGGCACCAGGTGGGGACTGAGAGCAAGGGAAACAGTTTTGGCCACCCGGAAAGATGATTTGTGGGGCTCGTTGGATGCCTGGAGCATGAAATGCATGGTTTGTTGGATGGAGGCACCAGGTATGCGAATCTCTCTTGCAAGGCCATTCTCCAACGGCTGCAATTGAGAGAACGCATCAGGCAAAAAACCAGGTGCACTCCCTTACATGCAGTGCAGGATGCGATTTAGACTGGTCAAGGAAAACCCACCCTTTTTTTTGCCTTTTTGTTCCCCACAGTCAATCCCAAACGTACAAGTTGGCAGCACTTGTTTAAGGCCATGTACGCAACAATTTGGTTATGAGTAGTTTGGAACAACAACAACTTGGTTATGAGTAGCAACCTTGCGCGCATTGACGAAACGCAAAACATATCCCGGTCATGCCTTCGCATAACGCTGGCAAGCCTTATTGTACAACAATGCATGTGTTCCCTGTGCCCTGCAGAGTCCGCTGAGCTGCTGGCCCCCGCCGTCGCCTCGGGCCTGATAGTGGGCGATGGCGTGTTCAGCATCCCACTCAGCATCATGGGCATGCTGGGAGTCACTGCACCTCAGTGCATGGCGTTTGGAAGGCAGGCAGCCAGCACGTAAGCACATGCAGCGTGCTAGGCGGTTCAGTTGATGCGCTGATATGCATGGGCTTTGAAGAACAGCTGGCCAGCACGTAAGCATGTGCAGCTTGATAGCCGGCTTACTTGTCAATTGGGCCTGACCATCAGGCGATGCACGGACGTTTGAAAGCCATGCATGATGAACGGTCAATGATGCCACCGGTATAGCATGTGCAGCAACACGCATGGCCGTTCTGCCTTAGCCATGTGACCAGCAGCAGCACCAAGCAGGTGCCAGCAATGTCCATGCTAATAAGCATCTAGTGGCGCCAGCAGGTTTACATGTGCCCAACCCAAAGCCAATGGTTGCCCACAGGCCGTGTGACGGCATGAAACAGCAGCTTCGTACAGCCATGCTCCCCCGCAACAACCATCATGAAGCGCATTCATGCTTCTGCAAGATTCTCTCCGCCTTCATGGCACGCATGCATGGATGCTGCATCACCTACATGCGAATTGCCGTTCAGTTCCCAGGACCCAGCGGTATCAGAACAGATCGAACCCAGGCATAGATTACCAATGGATGCCGCTGGAACATGTCGGGCCGGTCTGGCCAGGGCCGGCATGTTAGGTACAGGCAAGCAGACCCTTCAGTTCAGAAAAAAAAAACAGGGAAAAAAGGAATTGTCCCAGCACTGGCAAACTTTTGTTTTTCATGGGTTGCCTGTTATGATGGGTTACCATGTACGACTCCGTCCCCTTTGTACTCCCAACACACTGCCATGCTGAAAACGTGGCCATTTCTGTGTACCCTAGATATTGTGCAGTCCAACCAGCTTGCTATGCCAAACAAACTTACTGCTACACCTGGCTATGGTATTGCAATTACCTTTGCTGGGCATCCTAGACCAGCAGATACTGAGAACGCCTGGCTGATGGATCGTCCGCCAGCCATCAAACGTGCAGAGTGTATGCAGAGTGTATCAAACCCTTGAGCCATCAAACCCAAAGCACCTTCCTGATTTATGGTTGGTGTGCCAGCCGGCAAGCAGTCAAGTTGTTCGATTCAGGTGTCACAGTATTCCCAGTTTGTGAACATGGCTTGCTGTCGGTTTGCCTTGGGGCCTATGCATATTTGGCAGCAGATGTGCGCCACATATTTGTGTACTTGCCAGATTCAACCGTATGTATTCCTACGTTCCCCAGTTTGTGAATGTAGCTTGCTTATGAACATGGTCTGTCGCTGTCAGGCTTGTGCATATTTGCCAGCCGTTTTGCGCCATGCAGTGTACTTGTCATCTTGTACTTGTCATCAGGTCGTGTCACAGCAACGATACCTCGGGCTGTGTGCACACACATTCTGTCTGGTGTGGATGCCTGG
>QAXH01002080.1:0-20443 GCA_004335635.1 Chloromonas sp. AAM2 | reverse complement strand
TTGGTTGCAGCCAGGGTATGACATTGCCCCACATTGGACACTCTGATCTTGACCGAGGGGTAACACAGCAGGGCCTTGTTCAAGAAAGCCCTGGCTTTGTATTTGGCTACCGACCTTGACCTACCAGATCGCGATTGGTCAGGTCGTGGGGCAGGGTCCGTTATTCACCACTAAGCTACTGTACGGGGACCCTGCCCCAAAGACAGTCAACGGTGGCCGTCTGACTTGCCTTGGGGCAGGGTCCGTCATCTACCACTAAGCTTTTGCATGGGGACCCTGCCCCAAAGATAGTTGATGGTGGCCGTCTGGCTTGGCTTTGGGGCAAGGTCCGTCATCTACCACTAAGCTACAGCACGGGGACCCTGCCCCAAAGACAGTCACCAATGGCCGTCTGGCTCGGCTTTGGGGCAGGGTCCGTTTTCAACCACTAAGCTACAGTACGGGGACCCTGCCCCAAAGACAGTTAATGGTTGCCGTCTGGCTCGGCTCTGGGGCAGGGTCCGCCATTTCACCAGTTAAGCTACTGTACGAGGACCCTGCCCCAAAGACAGCCATTCACCACCCAGATTCACATGGTTTGTGACTGTGCCCCACAGTCGACTTCCCGTTGTTGTTGCTGCGGTCAGTTTGTTCAGGCAAGGGCTTTCTCATCTGCTTTTTTGGAGCCCCACAGATGTGCACATGTGTGCAATGAGTGGATACAGACGTGCGCTTTGTTCAGGCCAGCACTTGCAACAGCTCAGTTTACTGGGGTGCCATCCATTCTTGTTGTGTTCATCCATTGTTGTTGTGCTCATCCATTGTTATTGGCTGGCATCACTTTGCGATGCGACCCAACACCAACTGATGTCCTTGTTACTGTTTACGATGGCGCCTTGTTCCGCTTGCTGTTGCATGCTGCCATCTCGCCGTGGCCACAACCGCCCCTGTTGTGACCACTCTACAACAATTGCTGTGCAGGCCCCTCAGCATCCACGCCTACTCCCACCACCAGAAGTACCCGCGCTCGTGCACGATCTGCAACAGCCAACTCCAGAGGCCCCTGCCTCATCCAGCTCGGGCTTGCCGGCAGGCAGCAGCAATACTTCAGTGCCGTCGTCTCACCAGAGCATCTGTTCGCGCGGACAGAAGCGTTACAAACATTTTGTGGCATTGTTGCAGATGACAGCATGCCAGTACCTGGAGGGATCGTTTTGGGTTTACTGAGTTGCATGGCATGCTGTTGGTTCCTTGCGTGCTGCATGGGCAAGTGGAACCAAGATGCAACCATTAACAGATCTTTTACTGACTTCAGATCATATTTGGACCATGGCTACGCACACCCATGCCAAGTGTTGGGGCTTCCATGTGATAAGCAAAGCGATCTGGCTCACATCAAGCAGCGTTTTTTTCATCTCTTTGATGTTAAGAAGTACGAACAAGGTGCTGCCATAGAGTTACAGATCTTGAGCTCTGCCTTCCTGATGTTAATGAGTAGACCGAGCGTAGACCAAGACAAACAGCAAATGCTGATGCACGCTGTGGAGCGCCGCGTATTGTATGCAGAGGGACTGTGCGGACAGCTGCAGAACAGCCTCGTACAATCAGAGTCCGCTTGCGAGCATTTGCGGTCACGTCTTGAGGCCTTGTCTGTTCATCAAAGCAAGCTTGAGGCGCTTGCAAAGTGCGCACCTGCATACTTTGAATCGTTGCTTAGCTTTCTGCATTCTGAGTGCTTACAGGCAGATCACAAGCGGGTTGGCAGTGCGGAGCTGCACACTGCGTTTGTCTCTTTCATGGCTGCAAGTGGACTGGGGATTGAGCCACCAAGTCAAAAGGACTTGAGAGCGCTACTAGAGCACCTGGGCTTTGAGTACGGGCAGGTCTACCTCCATGGGGTGAATACCCGTGGTTTCCGAGGACTGGGACTTGCCAAACCCTAGTGCCTTACTCGCGGTGCATGAACAGGGACATGGCCGCCCTGACCAACTTCTGATACATCTCTCTCCAACCGTCGGCATCAAAACAGACGTGGGTTGTGAACTGCTCATAGTATGCTGACTCAGCTGCGCGTATCAGCTTCATAACATGTGTAAGTCTAGCAGTAATAACTGCTTGCTCATGACTGTTAACGTCCATTTTGGCGGACAAGGAGGCGTACTTGTCTGCTTCACTTGCCCACGCGTCCTTGTGAATCTTCAACTCAGCTTGCACCGACTTCAGCTCTTTTTGCAGTTGCTCGACCCGTGCCAGCAAGAACTCTGCACCTTGCGCAGGTGCCTGAGGGTCAACCTCAGGCGCTTGTTCTGCAGAGGCTGCTGTTTGATTCATTAGCTTGCGTGTCCTGGCCATGCTCACTATGTTATAGTCAGATATCATGTTTGCCTGGAATTGAACGCAGGGACAGGAAACGGTACTGGTCTTGCATCGTTGAGCTATGCCCACATCGCAGAGCAAGTTGGTCTCGTTCTGCACAAGTGAGGCGATTGTAATCAAGGTCCGAACAGAAGCTGTGTCTTAACAAGTTCACACCTGGTGCCTTGGTACCAAACAACCTAGCTGTTGTCCGCCTCACCCACTTTGAAAATGTCCTGGCTGTGTGTGGCTGTCCTTTCGCATCTACGAACAGGTGCTGCCTTGGCCATCGTTGCAGAGAGGAGCGCAAAGTCTGCATAAACTCATGCGGTAGCTCCTCCACTATGCCGGCATGCTGAGCCTGATGCTTGGATGTTTTGTGCTTGCTAATGAGCATCAGAGAACGGTCCATGACGATGCGATTGGGGCATACATCAATCTCTGGAGCTGAGGTTTCTGTGTCAAAAATATGAATGGTTCCTACTTCCGCACGCTTGGGTGGCATGCAGCAGGCATACGTCAAGAACACTAGGGCCATGCTCTCCTGGAGTGTGGCGTGAGGGTCAACTGTCGCTTTGGCTTGTGAAAGCATGGCAACATAATTGGAACTCTGCCGCTCGCTGACAGGTGCGTTCTGTCTTGCAGCATTCAGATGCCTAGCTCTGTGCTCTGCAGAGGCACGCGTCCACGCCTCGAATGATGAAGGGTACCGTACCTTCAGCAAGGGGTTGTACTTGAAGACAGATAGCATTGCTGTGATGTATGTGCTTTCAGTGTATGCATTCTTGCATTTGCGATGCAGGTCAATGCGGTGGTCAGAAGGGTTAATCAGGATGTCCATGAAGTTCCTGACATTCAGCACGGCGCACATGTTCATTAGATGGTTGACATAGCCATTGATGGTGGCAGGCGTAGCATCAGATACAGAACTGAAGTAAGCCTCGACAGAGGTCTGGACTTCGTCACACGTTGACTTCACTCCAATGAGCAACGGCAGCCACCCATCAAGACATCTAGCCGGCACACGCTTGCCCATGTACTTGATTGATGTGACAATTGCTTGAACATGATGTTTCAGGGACAACGGTGACCTGAAGTGATGCTTCAGTTTCAATGAAAACTCCTCTGGATCCTGCATGATCCGTGCAAGCGAGCAGCATGTAACATTCGTGACCACTGCCAACCGTGCGAGCAGTACATCCCCTGTGGTGTTCTTTTGCTTACACTCTTTCACTACCCGCTCTAGGACAAAGGCATCTGTGATCTCGCTGTTTGCCATACTGGACTGTTGTACTCAGTTACCATCTACTCCGCCTTACAACAAAAACAAGCAAGGCTGGCACAAATCAAGACCGCAGGGTCCGGTTAAGCACGGACACCATTTCATGCTGGGTGTGCGTACAACATCAATGCAGGAGCAGCAGTGCAGGGGCTGCTACACTGGTAAAACCGCATGCCAACTCACACATTATTGGTTGCTCTTTTCCATTGCACACAGCACAGGCATCATGAGTGACTTGGTCGGTGTGGGTGATGCTATCTGGCTGGTCTGGTCTAGTGAGGATGGAGCACGCTACGTCTACCCTTGCAAGGTCATGGACATTGTCCGGACGACTACCGTCCTAGCAAAAGTCAAGCTCAGATACTACCAGGATAACGGTTACTTAGATGAATCGGATGAAGTTGCTCTCCGCAAAGCAGCCCTGGGCAGTGAAGACGCAATCCACCTCGAGGCAAGAGTCCACCATGACTGGGCATACCGGACCAAGCCTGCACCAGGAGAAGGGCGCGACTTCCAGTGGCCAGGACAGGCAGGTCAGCCAGGTAGCAGTGCACCTGCGCGTACGTCAACAAGGCGAGCAAGCAATAATGAGCAGGAGCCGGCCAACAAGCGTGCCAACACTGGTGACCAATTAAACGCATGCCTGCAGCGTCTAGACCAGCATGAAGAACTGCTTGCCAGGCACCAAGAGTCGCAGACAAAGCTGCAAAGCGAGATTGCAGAACTGAGGGGCAAGTTTGATGCATGGGACGTCACATTGCAGCGCATGCAGGACTACCAAAGGCAGCAAGCAATGCTGGCCGAAGAGTTGCGGAGGATAAAACAACTTGTAAAACTTGATACTGCTCCAGGAGAGGCCGCTGCCACAGCAGTGCAACCCGCTGCAACTGCAAGCACATCTGACCCAGTGTGCATGTCATGCAAGCGGCAAGTGGCTTACGATATGCCAATGCACAGACTAATGGCAGCCGTTGCTGGAGATGGCACCAAGCTTGACTTGGCTGACATGTTTACCATCCCTGGAGGAAGGGTTAAGGCAGGCTCGGCCTTGAAGAAGCTGGTTCAGTGTGACGTTTGCATTGAGAAGGGGTCTCTTAAGCTCGTGGTCTGCACCAGCGGCGGAGCAGGGAACCGCCTCACCTGCGACTGGTGCCGATGCCGAATGACAACCAACACAACGGATGCAGTGTCTATGTGGTGTGGTAAGAAGCACTCAAATTGTCGCACACTGGTGATTGAGAACGAGACGGACAGGCAAGGAAACACCCACTTCCTGACCAAAGGCTTGGCCCCAGTGAAGGAGGTTGTGCCGTGGGACAATGTTAAGCTGATTGATGTTGGGCTAGAGCAATACAATGATGCTGACTACGTTGTAGTGGCATCATCATCGCTTGGAAAGGCACTGATTGTCCTCGAGATTGACAACATGTCTCATGGAGGAGGGGCCTACACACCAGAAGCAGAGCGCAAAAAGAATGATGGCAACTTTGCAACCGGAGCAGGCTTTGATCGCGTTCTGTTCATCCGCATCAATCCAACTGGAAGATACACAGATGCTGACAGTGGTGGTGCGGCCATTGACAAGAAGGCACGGTGGCTGATTGCAAGAGACTGGATGATCACATTTCTCCGTGCTCCGTATGGAACATGGACTCTGGGTGACAAGGTGCTGGTATACCTGTTCTATGATCAGAACTCCCAGCTGATTGACAACCGGCCAGACTCATTCAGAACAGTAGTTGCCTACAAGGCGCCCTCCCTGCCGGTTCCAAGCCTCCCCAGCCTTGCTGACTGGGCTTGCACCTTGGATCCTTATCTGATGACAAAGGGCAGCTCATTTGCACAAGAGTGGTTGGCGCTCAACAACCGGATGCCGCAGCCACAACGGCCTGAGGCCTGATGGTATGCAAAGCAGTGTTATTTTGAATATTTTAGTTGTATGTTACCAGGTTTCTCCCTTGCAAACTTGGCGCTGTCTGATAGTGCAAGATCATCGCGTGACCGCTCAAGCCATGCATAGTTGACCTCACATCCAAATCAGCCCAACAACATAACTGTCCATGGGGTAAGGTCCCCGTACAGTAGCTTAGTGGTGAATGGCGGACCTTGCCCCAAAATGGCTGCCCGAGCTGATATACGACCGCCCACCAGTGGCTGCCTATGGGGCGAGGTCCCCGTGCAGTAGCTCGGTGGTAAATGGCGCCCCAAAGCCAAGACAGCCAAAAAAGCTGATGATCGACCAACCACCAATGACAGGCTATGGGGCAACGGCGGCATGCACTAGCTCAGAAATGAATGGCTGACCTTACTCCACAGCCAAACCGGCTACACAAAGCTGATGGCGGGTCAACCACAACTGACAGGCTTACCCCACAGTAAGGTCGGCATGCAATAGCGAAGGGGACCCTGTCCCACAGTTTGATCACAAACAGTCCTGTCAAGCAGGGCCCCTGTGTTATACATACTGGATGGGTGCTCGTGCCACACGCCCTGAGCAACAACGGTCTGGTAGGGCATGGTTGGTACCAAGGTGTGAGCACCAGCACCCACCTGCATCGGCGCACGCTTGAATTAGACCACGCATAGATGCCAAGAGCCCTGCAGATCACAAACGCGGACGGATTGTGGTGACGCCAATGGCACGTTACTTGGTATGCAGCACACTAACTGCATACCCTGAGACCCAGAGACCCAGCGCAGGACACACGAGTATGCAACGCAAGGCTTGGGATGCAGTAGACTAAGCGTATACCCTGATACCCAGCAACCCAGGGACCCAGCACATGACACAGAGATTGAAAAGCAAGGCTCGGGGTACAGCACACTAAGCGTATACTCAGAGGCCCAGAGACCCAGCGCAGCAAACAGCGTATGCATCGCAAGGCTTGGGATGCGTGTATACCCAGAGACCCAGATGCATACCCGGAGACCGAGCAACCCAGACACCCAGCATAGGACATGGAGAGTGGCATGATGCAACACATCAGAAGTATACCCAGAGACCCAGCAACCCAGAGACTCAGCATAGGACATGCAGAGTGGCATGATGCAACACACCAGATGTATACCCAGAGACCCAGCAACCCAGAGACCCAGCGTAGGACATGCAGAGTGGGCACGCCCGGGCTTGGTATGCAACACACCAAGTGGATACCCAGATAACCGCATTGGACTTGCCACTTACCAGGGTTGTTCAACAAGGGTTGTCAAGAGTCGACCAGGGCTGTGTGCCCAATAGCTATCAGATTCCAAAGCGGCCTGCAAGCCGTGATGCGTGCCTGTAGCAGCTTAGGGCTGCAATACACGATGAGGGAGCGGGAGTGCTTGGGTCCTCGCAAAACCCCGGTCGTCGGAACCCAGCGGGACGATGCAACAGCTGCCTGCAAGTTCATTCTTTGAACTTGTCTCTGATGGCCTGCGGCTTAAAGTCGGTCTTGATCCAGCCACGGTACTCTTTAACGTTGGCTTTTTTGAGCAACAGCGGCCGAGAACAGTAGTCTACATCATGAGAATTTGCACCTGCAGGTGCAGGCAGCATCTGCATGGCAGGCATGGAAGCATGAAGGCTAAAAGCACGGAAGCCTGCAACGACATAGTGGACAGCCCTACCCCATTCACCCGACACAACAGTGTGAGTGCAATGACAGCAGCACGGGGATTGAACACATGCAACCTCACGCAGAGGTCTGCCAGTCTGCTAGTCTGCATGTCCGAATACAATAACAGCAGCAACGGGATTGAACACATGCGACCTCACGCAGAGGTCTGCTAGTCTGCTAGTCTGCATGTCTGAATGGAATAACAGCAGCAGGGGGTTGAACACAGCACCAGCATGCGACTGGCGGCGTGACCTGCTGAAAGTGAGCCCCTGTACATCATGGAACGAATGATTGCTGCTAAGCAAGCATGGAGGAGCGCAAGCCCCAGACAAACCTGAAGGAAGCAGAACCCTCTCGTGTGCTTCGGGAGGGTACCGCGTGGCCTCATCCCAGACAGGAGGCGCGAGGATATTTTGCACGTCCGCAGCCTTCCACTCACGGCCTGACATGTTCTTGAGGACCCCATAGACGAAGTCCTTGTCGATGGCAGAAGGATGACGAGCCCGAGCCATTGCCTTGTGCGTTTCAAAGTTTAAACAAGCAGACAATCCACACACGCACAGTGGGCACAAGCTTAACACAAGGAAACTAGGGCTGACAAGGACTAGGGCTTTTCAGACCCGTTTCCCGACTCCACACGCGTGCGGAGTGAGACGAGCACTAAACAGGCAAACACTGTTAGCTCAGGTGTTCAGAGATCCCAGGCTAGGTCAGATCTTGGTCCGTCGATTTTGCTGTCACCAGCCACGAGCCAGTGTACAAGGCAAGAGTGGGCGCATAGATGAGGAGGAGCCACCAGAGTGAAACACCAAACCGGATGCGCGCGGCCGGAGGATGTTCGGCAACGCAACCAACTGGCAGACCTTCCAACTGGCAGACCGGTGTTGTGTGCGGGGGTGGACAGTGCCATGTAATGACCTGCTACACGGACTTCTGCTGTGTGGAGGTTGCTGACGGCGCCAAAACACATTGCCATATGAGGGAGGGGTGATGTCTCCTCTTCACGTCCGTGTTGAGCCGCACGTGACTCATCACCTTGGACCTGGCTGCGTGTTAGTTTGTAAGGTTTGTTAGGCTTATTCCACTTCTTTTTCCTATCAAACCTTATTCCAGTTCCAACCTTGACTCTTGACCTAACATACCTTACATCTGTTACAGGTATGAAGAGACAGTCTTCCACCAAGACTGAGACTAGGGAAGTAGTGAATTCTCACTGTCTTGGTGAACTCTAACAGACAGCTAACAACTTCTTACAGCCTGCTGAGAACACGATGAGAGGGGGCAAGGAGGTGAACAGCAAAACACTGTGTCTCGCTGGAGATCACCTGGGGGGCAAGGCGGCGGGAAACGGCTAGACCCAAGCGGACTTAGCGGAGGTGTCAGTCCAGGGGTGGCAGGTCTAACATACTCTTCAATCGGACGCCTTCATAGGACTGCATCGGATGGCCCCTAACCCGTCGAACCTTATCAACGTAACCTTTCTCAGCCATCTTTGCCACAAAGTCTTTGGAAGATATACTTGTTGCACGAGCATCCCTGTCTTTCATCCACCTGATATATGCGTTACGGAGATCCTTGCTTGCCTCCCTAAACTCAGCACCTTCTCCTGTCTCACACTCTTCGCTCAAGAAACCGGCCAGGGCGTCCTGCGACTCGAAGTACCTGCGGCTGAACTCGGTTACCTTGGCTGGAGCACTGCGGTGCAGTGATATGCCGCGGGCTGTATCAGCATACCAAGTCATTGCTCCCTTGACCAGCCAAGCAAGGACGCCATCTAGGTTCTGCTCTAGTCGCGATGGTAGCGTCGGTTCGCACTGACGTCTGGTGGGCGTTGGCGCCTCCCCTGGAGCCAAGTCAGTAAATGTAACCGGAAACTCTATGCAAAGCATTCGTCTGACGATGGCGAGCTTGACTTCGGACAGCAGAGGCATGTAATTGGTAGTCAAGATACACAGATGCCGCGGTTCGATCGTGAGCGGGTCACGGAACTTGGGAGTTGCAGGAATGCCATCGCCCCCGGTTAGCAGCTGCACCTCACTCATCTTGAGTTTATCGCCTGGCTCCAACTCATTGAACACTGCGATCCTGGCCCCAAGCAGCTTTCCGCGCTCAGCATCAAGATTCGCAACCTGACGTTGAACAATGACGCCAGTGAGCATCTCCTTGTAGAACGGGCCCATCAGCTTGCGCAAAGTTTGAGTGATCAGCCCTTTCCCGTTACGCCCGCTAGCCGTAAATACGGCAAGAACTGCCTCGATGACTTCTCCTGTGATACCATAACCCAGCAGCTTTTGCATGAAGGCGACCATCTCCTCGTCGCCAGCCATGACGTCGCGCATGATGCTGTGAAAGAGACTGACATCCGCGTCTGGGTTGTATGACACCTTGAGCACAGTGAAGATCATGTCGTCTGCGCGCCTCTCGCGCAGCTCCCCTGAACGGAGGTCAACGACGCCATTCAGCACGCCCAGCAGGTGTCGGCGGCTGTCCAACAGTAGGTCAAAGCAGTCATCCTGGAAGAGAGGCGCCGCCACTGATGTAACATTGCACATGCCTGCGCGCTTCCGTACGTACTTGATTCGCTCGCAAACCTTTTTCTTTTTCATATCCCAGTCATGACGCTTGGTCTCGTCAGTCTCTGTGCGACCTTGCGCTGCAAAGTACATTTCTAAGTCTCGCAAGGACTCCTCCAAAGCCATGCTGACCATGCGGTGGATACTGCCCTCATTACCCAAGCACCAGCGACACTCAGACTCGTCAAAGAAGTACATATCGCCCTTGCGCCCCACACGCTTGACCGTCTCACTCATCAGATGGTAGGTGATGTCCGCAAGGCCACGATCCTCCTTGTCCCAGTTGCTCATGACAGTGGGATGGATGCGTGCCATGCGGTATTCACTATAACGCAGTGGGTCATCCTTCATAGCCATCTTATGGATGCTGCCCAAACGCAGCTTGGGTCCGTCGAAGCCGCCGGTAGCCACTGTGTTCCACAGCTTCTCGGCCTCGTGTTCATCAAATTTGATGCTGATTTTAGATAGACGGAGCCAGTCCTCCTTGTACTTGTCAGCTGCTTCATTCTTCAAGGCTGTGGCGATGTCTCGCCAGTCACGTCGATTGTCCCAACGAGTCTTGCTCAGGATGAGAAGCAGCGGCTGTACATCGTCAGGTGCCCGCTGAGTCTCTGTCGGGCGTGTCACTGGCGGCTTGCTGCGGGGGCATGCGGCAGCTGCCTGGTGGCTGTGATAGGGTGGGACAGCGCATACCTGGGCACTGCTGGGTCTTGTTGCGAAGCTAAGTAGAGGCCACAGTGGATCCACATGTTGCACAACATACAGCAGCGGGTCATCAAAGCCAGCCTGTGGGCAGAGCAAACGTACGTCATTGCCAAGGCCTTTTGTGCCGTTGATTGCGCACAGAAGCTGTTCCCGCTCCGTGTAAACGCTCATGTCCCAGAAATCACCCTGCCCAGCAGCATCAATCACAGTAGGGATGTCGGTGTAGCGAATGGCCACGCCCTGGATGAAAGGGCGGCTTGACAGCTTGTAACGCTTGGTTTTGGGGCACCAGCCGTGGCGTGTGGCAATCACGAACGACAGAGGTACAGCATCGCCCTCAAGTACACAATCACCCTCAGAATCAGCCTGCAGGTAGTCGAGCACAGCCTCCACATGACGGCGAACGTGCTGCTCGTGTAAGGCCACGCGGTCAGCATGCGGCGGCGTCGCAGGATCTGTCAGGTCACGAATATACTCATCGCGATCCAGATAAACCTTGGTCACGGCGGGGCCACATAGGTACTCTGCATAGGTGTGAGAGACCCTTCGCAATGCGCGAACAGTCTGCTTGGCTGTCAGACTGACCGTAAAGTCATCCACAGCCTTGCCCTTCCGCGTGCCAATCAAGGACTCCACAAACCGGTAAACCATTTGATATCTAGGAGCACAGGCGCCTTACAACGGATGCGTTGCCATTCGGCCCTCACCTTCTGGTGAGCGCACAGGCGCCAGAGACAGAAAGCGATACTGGTCTTGCATGGTTGCACTATGACCGCTACGCAAAGCAATGCTGTCCCGCTGTGCACATGTCAGCTGGTCGAAGTCGAGAGCTGAGCAGAAGCTGTGCCTCAATGGCAGGTTTACTGACTTGGCTCCAGGGGAGGCGCCAACGCCCACCAGACGTCAGTGCGAACCGACGCTACCATCGCGACTAGAGCAGAACCTAGATGGCGTCCTTGCTTGGCTGGTCAAGGGAGCAATGACTTGGTATGCTGATACAGCCCGCGGCATATCACTGCACCGCAGTGCTCCAGCCAAGGTAACCGAGTTCAGCCGCAGGTACTTCGAGTCGCAGGACGCCCTGGCCGGTTTCTTGAGCGAAGAGTGTGAGACAGGAGAAGGTGCTGAGTTTAGGGAGGCAAGCAAGGATCTCCGTAACGCATATATCAGGTGGATGAAAGACAGGGATGCTCGTGCAACAAGTATATCTTCCAAAGACTTTGTGGCAAAGATGGCTGAGAAAGGTTACGTTGATAAGGTTCGACGGGTTAGGGGCCATCCGATGCAGTCCTATGAAGGCGTCCGATTGAAGAGTATGTTAGACCTGCCACCCCTGGACTGACACCTCCGCTAAGTCCGCTTGGGTCTAGCCGTTTCCCGCCGCCTTGCCCCCCAGGTGATCTCCAGCGAGACACAGTGTTTTGCTGTTCACCTCCTTGCCCCCTCTCATCGTGTTCTCAGCAGGCTGTAAGAAGTTGTTAGCTGTCTGTTAGAGTTCACCAAGACAGTGAGAATTCACTACTTCCCTAGTCTCAGTCTTGGTGGAAGACTGTCTCTTCATACCTGTAACAGATGTAAGGTATGTTAGGTCAAGAGTCAAGGTTGGAACTGGAATAAGGTTTGATAGGAAAAAGAAGTGGAATAAGCCTAACAAACCTTACAAACTAACACGCAGCCAGGTCCAAGGTGATGAGTCACGTGCGGCTCAACACGGACGTGAAGAGGAGACATCACCCCTCCCTCATATGGCAATGTGTTTTGGCGCCGTCAGCAACCTCCACACAGCAGAAATCCGTGTAGCAGGTCATTACATGGCACTGTCCACCCCCGCACACAACACCGGTCTGCCAGTTGGAAGGTCTGCCAGTTGGTTGCGTTGCCGAACATCCTCCGGCCGCGCGCATCCGGTTTGGTGTTTCACTCTGGTGGCTCCTCCTCATCTATGCGCCCACTCTTGCCTTGTACACTGGCTCGTGGCTGGTGACAGCAAAATCGACGGACCAAGATCTGACCTAGCCTGGGATCTCTGAACACCTGAGCTAACAGTGTTTGCCTGTTTAGTGCTCGTCTCACTCCGCACGCGTGTGGAGTCGGGAAACGGGTCTGAAAAGCCCTAGTCCTTGTCAGCCCTAGTTTCCTTGTGTTAAGCTTGTGCCCACTGTGCGTGTGTGGATTGTCTGCTTGTTTAAACTTTGAAACGCACAAGGCAATGGCTCGGGCTCGTCATCCTTCTGCCATCGACAAGGACTTCGTCTATGGGGTCCTCAAGAACATGTCAGGCCGTGAGTGGAAGGCTGCGGACGTGCAAAATATCCTCGCGCCTCCTGTCTGGGATGAGGCCACGCGGTACCCTTCCGAAGCACACGAGAGGGTTCTGCTTCCTTCAGGTTTGTCTGGGGCTTGCGCTCCTCCATGCTTGCTTAGCAGCAATCATTCGTTCCATGATGTACAGGGGCTCACTTTCAGCAGGTCACGCCGCCAGTCGCATGCTGGTGCTGTGTTCAACCCCCTGCTGCTGTTATTCCATTCAGACATGCAGACTAGCAGACTAGCAGACCTCTGCGTGAGGTCGCATGTGTTCAATCCCGTTGCTGCTGTTATTGTATTCGGACATGCAGACTAGCAGACTGGCAGACCTCTGCGTGAGGTTGCATGTGTTCAATCCCCGTGCTGCTGTCATTGCACTCACACTGTTGTGTCGGGTGAATGGGGTAGGGCTGTCCACTATGTCGTTGCAGGCTTCCGTGCTTTTAGCCTTCATGCTTCCATGCCTGCCATGCAGATGCTGCCTGCACCTGCAGGTGCAAATTCTCATGATGTAGACTACTGTTCTCGGCCGCTGTTGCTCAAAAAAGCCAACGTTAAAGAGTACCATGGCTGGATCAAGACCGACTTTAAGCCGCAGGCCATCAGAGACAAGTTCAAAGAATGAACTTGCAGGCAGCTGTTGCATCGTCCAGCTGGGTTCCGACGACCGGGGTTTTGCGAGGACCCAAGCACTCCCGCTCCCTCATCGTGTATTGCAGCCCTAAGCTGCTACAGGCACGCATCACGGCTTGCAGGCCGCTTTGGAATCTGATAGCTATTGGGCACACAGCCCTGGTCGACTCTTGACAACCCTTGTTGAACAACCCTGGTAAGTGGCAAGTCCAATGCGGTTATCTGGGTATCCACTTGGTGTGTTGCATACCAAGCCCGGGCGTGCCCACTCTGCATGTCCTACGCTGGGTCTCTGGGTTGCTGGGTCTCTGGGTATACATCTGGTGTGTTGCATCATGCCACTCTGCATGTCCTATGCTGAGTCTCTGGGTTGCTGGGTCTCTGGGTATACTTCTGATGTGTTGCATCATGCCACTCTCCATGTCCTATGCTGGGTGTCTGGGTTGCTCGGTCTCCGGGTATGCATCTGGGTCTCTGGGTATACACGCATCCCAAGCCTTGCGATGCATACGCTGTTTGCTGCGCTGGGTCTCTGGGCCTCTGAGTATACGCTTAGTGTGCTGTACCCCGAGCCTTGCTTTTCAATCTCTGTGTCATGTGCTGGGTCCCTGGGTTGCTGGGTATCAGGGTATACGCTTAGTCTACTGCATCCCAAGCCTTGCGTTGCATACTCGTGTGTCCTGCGCTGGGTCTCTGGGTCTCAGGGTATGCAGTTAGTGTGCTGCATACCAAGTAACGTGCCATTGGCGTCACCACAATCCGTCCGCGTTTGTGATCTGCAGGGCTCTTGGCATCTATGCGTGGTCTAATTCAAGCGTGCGCCGATGCAGGTGGGTGCTGGTGCTCACACCTTGGTACCAACCATGCCCTACCAGACCGTTGTTGCTCAGGGCGTGTGGCACGAGCACCCATCCAGTATGTATAACACAGGGGCCCTGCTTGACAGGACTGTTTGTGATCAAACTGTGGGACAGGGTCCCCTTCGCTATTGCATGCCGACCTTACTGTGGGGTAAGCCTGTCAGTTGTGGTTGACCCGCCATCAGCTTTGTGTAGCCGGTTTGGCTGTGGAGTAAGGTCAGCCATTCATTTCTGAGCTAGTGCATGCCGCCGTTGCCCCATAGCCTGTCATTGGTGGTTGGTCGATCATCAGCTTTTTTGGCTGTCTTGGCTTTGGGGCGCCATTTACCACCGAGCTACTGCACGGGGACCTCGCCCCATAGGCAGCCACTGGTGGGCGGTCGTATATCAGCTCGGGCAGCCATTTTGGGGCAAGGTCCGCCATTCACCACTAAGCTACTGTACGGGGACCTTACCCCATGGACAGTTATGTTGTTGGGCTGATTTGGATGTGAGGTCAACTATGCATGGCTTGAGCGGTCACGCGATGATCTTGCACTATCAGACAGCGCCAAGTTTGCAAGGGAGAAACCTGGTAACATACAACTAAAATATTCAAAATAACACTGCTTTGCATACCATCAGGCCTCAGGCCGTTGTGGCTGCGGCATCCGGTTGTTGAGCGCCAACCACTCTTGTGCAAATGAGCTGCCCTTTGTCATCAGATAAGGATCCAAGGTGCAAGCCCAGTCAGCAAGGCTGGGGAGGCTTGGAACCGGCAGGGAGGGCGCCTTGTAGGCAACTACTGTTCTGAATGAGTCTGGCCGGTTGTCAATCAGCTGGGAGTTCTGATCATAGAACAGGTATACCAGCACCTTGTCACCCAGAGTCCATGTTCCATACGGAGCACGGAGAAATGTGATCATCCAGTCTCTTGCAATCAGCCACCGTGCCTTCTTGTCAATGGCCGCACCACCACTGTCAGCATCTGTGTATCTTCCAGTTGGATTGATGCGGATGAACAGAACGCGATCAAAGCCTGCTCCGGTTGCAAAGTTGCCATCATTCTTTTTGCGCTCTGCTTCTGGTGTGTAGGCCCCTCCTCCATGAGACATGTTGTCAATCTCGAGGACAATCAGTGCCTTTCCAAGCGATGATGATGCCACTACAACGTAGTCAGCATCATTGTATTGCTCTAGCCCAACATCAATTAGCTTAACATTGTCCCACGGCACAACCTCCTTCACTGGGGCCAAGCCTTTGGTCAGGAAGTGGGTGTTTCCTTGCCTGTCCGTCTCGTTCTCAATCACCAGTGTGCGACAATTTGAGTGCTTCTTACCACACCACATAGACACTGCATCCGTTGTGTTGGTTGTCATTCGGCATCGGCACCAGTCGCAGGTGAGGCGGTTCCCTGCTCCGCCGCTGGTGCAGACCACGAGCTTAAGAGACCCCTTCTCAATGCAAACGTCACACTGAACCAGCTTCTTCAAGGCCGAGCCTGCCTTAACCCTTCCTCCAGGGATGGTAAACATGTCAGCCAAGTCAAGCTTGGTGCCATCTCCAGCAACGGCTGCCATTAGTCTGTGCATTGGCATATCGTAAGCCACTTGCCGCTTGCATGACATGCACACTGGGTCAGATGTGCTTGCAGTTGCAGCGGGTTGCACTGCTGTGGCAGCGGCCTCTCCTGGAGCAGTATCAAGTTTTACAAGTTGTTTTATCCTCCGCAACTCTTCGGCCAGCATTGCTTGCTGCCTTTGGTAGTCCTGCATGCGCTGCAATGTGACGTCCCATGCATCAAACTTGCCCCTCAGTTCTGCAATCTCGCTTTGCAGCTTTGTCTGCGACTCTTGGTGCCTGGCAAGCAGTTCTTCATGCTGGTCTAGACGCTGCAGGCATGCGTTTAATTGGTCACCAGTGTTGGCACGCTTGTTGGCCGGCTCCTGCTCATTATTGCTTGCTCGCCTTGTTGACGTACGCGCAGGTGCACTGCTACCTGGCTGACCTGCCTGTCCTGGCCACTGGAAGTCGCGCCCTTCTCCTGGTGCAGGCTTGGTCCGGTATGCCCAGTCATGGTGGACTCTTGCCTCGAGGTGGATTGCGTCTTCACTGCCCAGGGCTGCTTTGCGGAGAGCAACTTCATCCGATTCATCTAAGTAACCGTTATCCTGGTAGTATCTGAGCTTGACTTTTGCTAGGACGGTAGTCGTCCGGACAATGTCCATGACCTTGCAAGGGTAGACGTAGCGTGCTCCATCCTCACTAGACCAGACCAGCCAGATAGCATCACCCACACCGACCAAGTCACTCATGATGCCTGTGCTGTGTGCAATGGAAAAGAGCAACCAATAATGTGTGAGTTGGCATGCGGTTTTACCAGTGTAGCAGCCCCTGCACTGCTGCTCCTGCATTGATGTTGTACGCACACCCAGCATGAAATGGTGTCCGTGCTTAACCGGACCCTGCGGTCTTGATTTGTGCCAGCCTTGCTTGTTTTTGTTGTAAGGCGGAGTAGATGGTAACTGAGTACAACAGTCCAGTATGGCAAACAGCGAGATCACAGATGCCTTTGTCCTAGAGCGGGTAGTGAAAGAGTGTAAGCAAAAGAACACCACAGGGGATGTACTGCTCGCACGGTTGGCAGTGGTCACGAATGTTACATGCTGCTCGCTTGCACGGATCATGCAGGATCCAGAGGAGTTTTCATTGAAACTGAAGCATCACTTCAGGTCACCGTTGTCCCTGAAACATCATGTTCAAGCAATTGTCACATCAATCAAGTACATGGGCAAGCGTGTGCCGGCTAGATGTCTTGATGGGTGGCTGCCGTTGCTCATTGGAGTGAAGTCAACGTGTGACGAAGTCCAGACCTCTGTCGAGGCTTACTTCAGTTCTGTATCTGATGCTACGCCTGCCACCATCAATGGCTATGTCAACCATCTAATGAACATGTGCGCCGTGCTGAATGTCAGGAACTTCATGGACATCCTGATTAACCCTTCTGACCACCGCATTGACCTGCATCGCAAATGCAAGAATGCATACACTGAAAGCACATACATCACAGCAATGCTATCTGTCTTCAAGTACAACCCCTTGCTGAAGGTACGGTACCCTTCATCATTCGAGGCGTGGACGCGTGCCTCTGCAGAGCACAGAGCTAGGCATCTGAATGCTGCAAGACAGAACGCACCTGTCAGCGAGCGGCAGAGTTCCAATTATGTTGCCATGCTTTCACAAGCCAAAGCGACAGTTGACCCTCACGCCACACTCCAGGAGAGCATGGCCCTAGTGTTCTTGACGTATGCCTGCTGCATGCCACCCAAGCGTGCGGAAGTAGGAACCATTCATATTTTTGACACAGAAACCTCAGCTCCAGAGATTGATGTATGCCCCAATCGCATCGTCATGGACCGTTCTCTGATGCTCATTAGCAAGCACAAAACATCCAAGCATCAGGCTCAGCATGCCGGCATAGTGGAGGAGCTACCGCATGAGTTTATGCAGACTTTGCGCTCCTCTCTGCAACGATGGCCAAGGCAGCACCTGTTCGTAGATGCGAAAGGACAGCCACACACAGCCAGGACATTTTCAAAGTGGGTGAGGCGGACAACAGCTAGGTTGTTTGGTACCAAGGCACCAGGTGTGAACTTGTTAAGACACAGCTTCTGTTCGGACCTTGATTACAATCGCCTCACTTGTGCAGAACGAGACCAACTTGCTCTGCGATGTGGGCATAGCTCAACGATGCAAGACCAGTACCGTTTCCTGTCCCTGCGTTCAATTCCAGGCAAACATGATATCTGACTATAACATAGTGAGCATGGCCAGGACACGCAAGCTAATGAATCAAACAGCAGCCTCTGCAGAACAAGCGCCTGAGGTTGACCCTCAGGCACCTGCGCAAGGTGCAGAGTTCTTGCTGGCACGGGTCGAGCAACTGCAAAAAGAGCTGAAGTCGGTGCAAGCTGAGTTGAAGATTCACAAGGACGCGTGGGCAAGTGAAGCAGACAAGTACGCCTCCTTGTCCGCCAAAATGGACGTTAACAGTCATGAGCAAGCAGTTATTACTGCTAGACTTACACATGTTATGAAGCTGATACGCGCAGCTGAGTCAGCATACTATGAGCAGTTCACAACCCACGTCTGTTTTGATGCCGACGGTTGGAGAGAGATGTATCAGAAGTTGGTCAGGGCGGCCATGTCCCTGTTCATGCACCGCGAGTAAGGCACTAGGGTTTGGCAAGTCCCAGTCCTCGGAAACCACGGGTATTCACCCCATGGAGGTAGACCTGCCCGTACTCAAAGCCCAGGTGCTCTAGTAGCGCTCTCAAGTCCTTTTGACTTGGTGGCTCAATCCCCAGTCCACTTGCAGCCATGAAAGAGACAAACGCAGTGTGCAGCTCCGCACTGCCAACCCGCTTGTGATCTGCCTGTAAGCACTCAGAATGCAGAAAGCTAAGCAACGATTCAAAGTATGCAGGTGCGCACTTTGCAAGCGCCTCAAGCTTGCTTTGATGAACAGACAAGGCCTCAAGACGTGACCGCAAATGCTCGCAAGCGGACTCTGATTGTACGAGGCTGTTCTGCAGCTGTCCGCACAGTCCCTCTGCATACAATACGCGGCGCTCCACAGCGTGCATAAGCATTTGCTGTTTGTCTTGGTCTACGCTCGGTCTACTCATTAACATCAGGAAGGCAGAGCTCAAGATCTGTAACTCTATGGCAGCACCTTGTTCGTACTTCTTAACATCAAAGAGATGAAAAAAACGCTGCTTGATGTGAGCCAGATCGCTTTGCTTATCACATGGAAGCCCCAACACTTGGCATGGGTGTGCGTAGCCATGGTCCAAATATGATCTGAAGTCAGTAAAAGATCTGTTAATGGTTGCATCTTGGTTCCACTTGCCCATGCAGCACGCAAGGAACCAACAGCATGCCATGCAACTCAGTAAACCCAAAACGATCCCTCCAGGTACTGGCATGCTGTCATCTGCAACAATGCCACAAAATGTTTGTAACGCTTCTGTCCGCGCGAACAGATGCTCTGGTGAGACGACGGCACTGAAGTATTGCTGCTGCCTGCCGGCAAGCCCGAGCTGGATGAGGCAGGGGCCTCTGGAGTTGGCTGTTGCAGATCGTGCACGAGCGCGGGTACTTCTGGTGGTGGGAGTAGGCGTGGATGCTGAGGGGCCTGCACAGCAATTGTTGTAGAGTGGTCACAACAGGGGCGGTTGTGGCCACGGCGAGATGGCAGCATGCAACAGCAAGCGGAACAAGGCGCCATCGTAAACAGTAACAAGGACATCAGTTGGTGTTGGGTCGCATCGCAAAGTGATGCCAGCCAATAACAATGGATGAGCACAACAACAATGGATGAACACAACAAGAATGGATGGCACCCCAGTAAACTGAGCTGTTGCAAGTGCTGGCCTGAACAAAGCGCACGTCTGTATCCACTCATTGCACACATGTGCACATCTGTGGGGCTCCAAAAAAGCAGATGAGAAAGCCCTTGCCTGAACAAACTGACCGCAGCAACAACAACGGGAAGTCGACTGTGGGGCACAGTCACAAACCATGTGAATCTGGGTGGTGAATGGCTGTCTTTGGGGCAGGGTCCTCGTACAGTAGCTTAACTGGTGAAATGGCGGACCCTGCCCCAGAGCCGAGCCAGACGGCAACCATTAACTGTCTTTGGGGCAGGGTCCCCGTACTGTAGCTTAGTGGTTGAAAACGGACCCTGCCCCAAAGCCGAGCCAGACGGCCATTGGTGACTGTCTTTGGGGCAGGGTCCCCGTGCTGTAGCTTAGTGGTAGATGACGGACCTTGCCCCAAAGCCAAGCCAGACGGCCACCATCAACTATCTTTGGGGCAGGGTCCCCATGCAAAAGCTTAGTGGTAGATGACGGACCCTGCCCCAAGGCAAGTCAGACGGCCACCGTTGACTGTCTTTGGGGCAGGGTCCCCGTACAGTAGCTTAGTGGTGAATAACGGACCCTGCCCCACGACCTGACCAATCGCGATCTGGTAGGTCAAGGTCGGTAGCCAAATACAAAGCCAGGGCTTTCTTGAACAAGGCCCTGCTGTGTTACCCCTCGGTCAAGATCAGAGTGTCCAATGTGGGGCAATGTCATACCCTGGCTGCAACCAAGAGCCCCTGCATGA
>QAXH01002078.1:0-11400 GCA_004335635.1 Chloromonas sp. AAM2 | reverse complement strand
ACACAGATGCACGGACACAGATGCACAGACACAGATGCACGGACACAGATGCACGGACACAGAACCTGTTAGCACTATCACAGGCCATGCCAATCTCGTTGTAATAGCTTTCCCTCATATGCTGGTGTATTGCAGCCATTAATCAATTCGGAGTCACGTACTTGTGTCCGTTGTCCAGTGGAGGCAGCCGAGTCCAGAAACTGATGTAACAGTTGCCGCAGTGCCGCATACCGGGAGTAGTAGCCTGCAATGATGACGCAGTATGAGCTGTGTGCACAACACTTCGAGGGGTGCATGTCCTGTGGCAGTGTGCATGTATTGCGCAGCCGCATCACGGTGCTGTCAACTTCTGTCAGGAAATGAGTAACGACGCAGCAATGGAATTGGAATTCAGGTTTGTAACGGATGTCAATCATCGATTGAGCCTAGCCATCAATGCAGCCGGGCGTGAAGGCATCAGCTCAAGTCCGGTACGGCATCCTGATGGATGGGTCAAGAGGCAGCCATGGCAGGGACCATCCAGATTCAGGTACCAGAGATGACAAGACCCAACCGGTAACAAGTGCAGCACATGTCCAAAGACCAAAGAGAACACAGAAGGCCCCGTCAGCCCCAGTCCAGTGCAGTGGAGCAGTGTCAGCAAGTAGTAGGGATTTGAACTCCGCCACATGATTTGACCCATAACACGCTGGCAAGATGCATATTTCAAGGTTGTACAATCGCATGTCAGAGTGATTGCGTGCGAACGCAGTACGGCTGTAACATCTCCGCAGCCATACATTTGACTCGCGGAAGACAAAGACATGGCTGCAACGCTCCAATTGCATGGCTGCAACGCATGATGTTGCATCAGCAAAGGCTGAACTCAGTTCTGCTGCCGTTCATGCTGTGTTATGCGCAGAGCTCAGCCAACCTCGGTTGATGAGCGGGGACCTCCGGACAGGCTTGCGCACAAAGTGGTGTACGAAGGCGTCCTGGAAGTACCCAGCACGGCTGCATGATCTGAACAGCGTAGGGCATGGTGCACGCGGCAGGGTGCATTCTGATGCCAGGACAAGTCAGTCGGCTACAGGTACGGCTTTTGAGAGAGCTTTGGGAATGCGCCTAATGCTGGTTCCCGAGAAGAAATGTTATGCGTTCTGAGGCGCCTACAAGTGGGATACATAACAAGAGCCAATGCGATCAGCTGGATTGGCATGCTGCAATAGTTGCCGTGACCACCTGACCACCATGCATGGATGCAGCATGGATGCAGCATGGATGCCCTCACTCACAGCTTGCTTATCTGTGCGTCATCGTTTGTGCCTTGCACTTGGGTATCCAGACCTTCAGACAGCCCCTGTCGACTGAGCATGGTGCTCCACTCCAGTTACTTGCAAATCGCATTGCATCAGCCAATCTATTATCAATTAGTAATTGCAGCATCAGCAAAAACCCCAAAAAGGTAACCAACGGGCACGTTGAACAAAGGTTGAACGAAGGTGAGTGGAATCGGCAGCACAGTGGCCCACGTCCACGACCATCAGGTAGCATATAGTGTCTGAGGCCAGCATTCTATCAAGTCCATAAGTTTGGCCGTTGCGATGGCGCTCAAGCAGGCTGCGGCGACCAGGCAGTTGCGGACAGCAGATCCCGCTCTCGCGTGCAGGTAACCCCTGACCATCTAACCACCATGCGGTACCATCACATTCGCTCTCGCTCATGGTCTCTCTTTTCCCCCACCCAGATTGACACCGCAGCTTCCCATCTTGAGACCTCACAGCCAGTCAGAATGCAGTACCTGCCGCACTGTGCCTGCCAGCGGCTTGCGGCATCAACAGGTGTGATATGCTGCTGCACATCCATCCTGACTATGCGCGAACATGCCATGCAAGCACAAGCACCTTGCATGCACAAAATGCATTGCATGGGACGTGGGCTGCAGGCCCCTTGCACCACCCGTGCCAAGAGCCTTGGCAAGGGAATTCAGGGCACGAAGGTCACTACCGCTGCTCTGTAGTGCGTACCGGCATGGTCATGTGCGCCCATCCCATGCCAGCTCTGCAAGGCACAAACTATACGGACATGGATGTGACTTGTGCTTGCACACTGTGTTTATACACATGCGCCTCCACTGTGCCACTGATCTGATTAATAGCCCAGTAAAATGAGCCTATTGCATGCAGGCCCAGTCGTTGTGTCTCGCATGAAGCCTAAGGGCACCATGCAGCTAGGCCATACCTAACCAATCAGGTGCTGTATGCATCTATGGAGCGACAATCGCACTCACTGCTGAACGATGCACTGTTCCATGCATGGCAGGCCCACGCCCAGCCAAGGGGTTCCATGCAGCTATGCCGTGCTACAGACCAGGACAAGCAGCAGAACTCTTGGAGCATGCTGCCCAGCCGGTTCAACCCTGCGTATGCGGCTATTGTGGGCGGCTATGCAGCACTCTTTGCCCTCAAGGTTTGTCCAGGGCACGGCCTGAATGTGTGCTGGGTTTGGGTGGGCGACCGGTTGGACGATAGCACGTCGCTCGACTGTTTAGGTGAAGGGAGGATGCTTAAAAGGCTATGGGAAGGTAACTTTCAGTGAGCGTCAGTGCTGCGCAGCCTGGCATGCACTGTGTAAGGCGAATGCGTGCCCACCGTGGTGCAAACGCAAACACATTGACGCATGCATGCCAATCCAGTGTGCATGACATGTGATCAATTTGCGTGCACCAAAAACCATGCCGCAAGACATACCTACTCCTGGATATGGTCATTTTCTGCCTGCCTCCAATTTTCGGCCTGCAGAACCGGTGATCTTGTGTCGCCCTGGCACGCAATCATTATCCACACATCCAGTGACACATCCAGCATGTACAGCACACACCACATGTTTGCCAAGCCATGCCGCGATGCTCTGGTTTCCATGCAGAACCCGTACATCTTTGCTGCTCTGAGCATCGCCACCATCATTCCCCAGAACTCCACCACCACCTCCCTCAACAGCCTGGTCATCCTCTTCTACGAGAGCGGCCTCTTTATGAACTTTGCTGAGGCCGTCTACTGTGTCCGCCTGGTCACATGGCTTTCCATCCTCTGCTGCCTGGCAAGCTTCTCCCTTTTCAACTGAGCCGTTCCTTTGCCTCTGGTGAACAATCTCGACACATGACTGGGTCGTTTGGCAGGCAGGCTTCATTGACAGTGTGATTGTGGTACTATACACTATCCACTGGCTTTTGCGGCTACCATCTGTTCTTGTGTGGACGAGCAGGTGCAGTGCTGTGACCAAGATCTCTTGATAATGGCAGCACCCTCGGGGCAGCGCCAAGCGTTGGTGATCGAATTGGCTGCGAGAACAGGGTGGCATCAGCCTAGCAGTACGCATAGACACTGTGTAAAGAGCCCTCTGCCCTAGATGACAGTGTACTGGCAAAGTGATGGGCCGGTAACCCCTTGGAGCACATTCACCCGCCTGGTCTCGTGGATTGCCGAGTTCCAGGGGACCGCAATGCGACACAAAAGGACGCTAATGATTAAGGTAAAGCCAGAAAATAAGCAAGGCATAATGCAATCTCGTCATCCACACCTGCTACGGTCATGTCACAACACCCTTGTATATGCATTGCAATTTAAGATGAGTCACACTGAGTCATAAAGAGCTTCAGCCTACCAGGTCCTGGGCATCCTGTACTGCCTGCGCGAGGCATTAGCAATCTGGGCATGGCTTACCGTTCAATCCCACTCTTTCTTGACCAAGCTAGGTCGGGATGGTACACATCCCATGCCGTGTCTTAAAGGTCTTCTCTGCTGTAAACAGATACAACAACGACACGAACAATATTAAACATCAAATGTACACATCTTGCACGATCTCATATTCACCTACACGGCTCCCTCATCCTGCCCTACACTGCCTGATCAATGCACCACGTTTCCATCTCGGTATGCCCCTGCCGCCTTGTGCCTTTGGCTTGAGGAATGCCTAAAGAAATGTTGCAGAGACAGATTGGATATGTTAGAGACTACTAGTAGCAGGGGCAGCTAGCTAAGTTTCAGTCCCTGCCACGTGTCACACGTTTCTGCAGGCAAACTTGGATTGAGGGTGCTAGCGCTTTGTGCTAGGCTAGGGTGCTACCCGTAGTGCTACCCGGGTGCTAACCCTACCAATCCAAGATAGTAGCCTTGCACAGTGTCGCACGATGTCAGCACACGTGTTAGAAGGCAACACGTTGTTTTCTTCTTCGCATAACATTCGCGGCCATGAGCTTGGGCACGCAGCAAGCCGTATTTGAGACAACTGCCCAGTCTCACTCCCCCCCCACCCCCATGCTCCTTCTCTTCATCCTACCCATAAGTTCCGCATGGGACGTAAAATACTCAAGACGCCTGATGAGGGAGACAAGAGGCGGTGGGGAGCACGTCTGTGACTTGTAGCATCAACATGGTGCATGAATCACACATTTAAAGAGAAGGAGAGGAGGGGTGTCCTTCAAGCATTCAAAGCGGCACAAAGGCATGGTTAAGGACGGTGGTACACGGCATCAACAGGACAGCGCAACCTTGGCGGAGGCATCTTGAGGCAATCAACCTAGCGTCAGATGAGACCCCTGTTCCGCACATCCTTCCATCATCAATGAACAAACGAAATAACGGAACAGCTTCCGGCCAAGTCGTGTGTCTTTTTGCAAGTTTGGCTACACATTTCCCTTTTGTACAGACCACCCTTTTGTATGGCCGTTTCGTGGTTTTTTCTTTGTTGACCTGGCACTGGTAACCCATGTTGCGCTTTGTATCTGATACAATGCAAACGCTCAATCTGGCTGGTTGATCTGCGCGGCCAGTGTACAGTGCCAGTGCTCTTAATTTGAATTGACCTTGACATTGCATCCTGGACTTGGCACAGTTCCCTGGCTGCCCATCATGTCAGGCGGCGCGTCCAGCTGTGCCAGTTCTGAGTTCAACTCGGACGATGACCTTGACGACATTCCGCTGTTTATACCCCAGTCTACCAACAAGGCACCTGCAAGACCAATGCTGGCATTTTCTTCATTATCAATTGCAAGCGCGCAGCAGCAGCAACAGCAGCTCTTACAGCGTCAGTCCGAAAGGTCACCTTTGCCATCCGAGCGGCTTGGCATGCATGGTGGCAGCCTAACTACCCCAGACCCAGGCGAGCCGCTTCCAACCAGCAGAACTTCTAGGCGTTCTGTAGTCACCCCACTGCGACTACCCAGCGAGCCTCCAGGCAACCACCAGCAGCAGCAACAGCAACAGCAACGTCCAGCTGTCCCCAACATTGCTGCACGTGGTATCCCCAAGCTGAACCTTGGCCTGGCACCAGCAGCAGACACTGCTCCCCTTACAAGGCGAGGTGCAAGAGAGGTGCCTGAGGCAACGCCACACAGTGCACTTCAACACACAGACAACACCATGCCAGCAGCACCGGCCACAGCAGCACCTACACCCTTGCTACCAGCAGCTGGGCAGCATGCCATGCAAGTTAGCCTTTTATCCACAGCTTTTGACATTACACAAGAAGACATCAACAAGGTAAGACAGGCTGTTGGTACACGACATCCCCGTCATGAAAAGGCACGTTCAATGCAGGCAAGCAGGCAGAGTATCCGGCCCACCAGAGTATGCTACACATGTCAGGGGCCTGCAGCCAGAAAGCCACGGAGATGGCAGGACAGATGCCAATGCCAGAGCAACCAAAGAACTATGGCTAGAATATAGATTGCCGCCTCCCACACACAACGTTACGGTTCTGCGTCAGAAGTGTTCTTGTACCCTGTATGATGCTATGTATGATGACGACGATGGTGATGACGTTGCTGATGATGCTGATGATGATGTGATTTTTTTGTATCCTAATGCTGCTGCGGCTGAATGAATGCTCATGCCCTGCAGGCAAATGGCTGTGCACCTTTGGGCCTGACAGCGGCAACCAGGCAGTTTGTGACACAGCGCTTCGTGTCGGCGCTGCAAGTGGGGCCGGAGAGGATGCGTGTGTTCCAAGTCGCCGAGTGGTTGCCGCATGCAGAACCCATCTTTGGGCCTGCCCAGACCGGCCACGTGCATGTTGCAGTGCAAATTGATGGCAACAGTAAGTGTTCACCAAAGTATAAGGTTTGGGCAAGAGGATTGTCTCGAGGGAGCATGATGAGGAAAGCTCGTACATTTGATGCAAGCAGATGGTAACAGGCCATGAGGGCGTCCCTGTGTAGCCATCATCATGCACCTGTGTAACGCCCCTGCGTATGGGTGTCTTATGCGATATATATATATATAGAGAGAGAGAGGGCGAGGGAGGGAGGTGCTCTCCTTCACATGTATCTGTGCACCCAACAGCGCATCTGTGTTCCAGGTGTTGGGTGTGGGCATCAACCATCAGGTGCAACCCACAGCTCCCAGCGGGCTCTAAAACGCCGTGTATCAGACTCTTGCATCTTCACAACCTGGAATGCTGGTTTGCTGAGCTGCCTTGCCTGTGCAGCATTTTCCCTGGGCAGCATGGAAGCGCTGATTCAGGAAAGCAACGACATGAGGGCGATTGCAAAGACAAGTGAGTGCAACAGCTTACTCTAGTCTCTGACCCTGGTCTGAGTTGATTGAACGTAGTCGTGCTGAGCCTAATCTCTCGTGATTGTGAAGTAGTGGCGCAAGGGTGTAAAGTTACCCTTTAGACGCGCCTTGAGCTTGATATGGGTCAAACCCGGTCCGCAGGTGAATTGGGAAGTTAGCAATCCTTTTCATTGTACTCACAGCCACCGATTATTATCTGATCTCCTTGCACAATTGGTTGTTTTGTCAACACGCAGTACCACAGACCAACTGATTTCCTGTGTACATCCAATGCAAGCACAGGCATGAAATTGAATTGTTGTTTGCGGGCCAGTAGATTACACGGGCTGGCGCCTGAACGGTCATAAAAGCAGAAAAGTCGGCCATGAAATTGTTTTTACATCTTTTTCATCACTTGTTTGGAAGAAACTTTTCTTTGAATGAAACCCAAGTAATAAATCTTGAAGTAGTGTTCAACACGTTTGATGTTACACTCAAGTTGGTTTAGTCCAACTTACCACTCGCAGTGATGTCTCTGGTAGGGACAGCCCAGTGCAGCTGAATGCCCCTGTAATGATGCAACTGGGGCGCCAGACCAGGCTTGAGATGTGAGGTTGTGCTTGAGACAACGCTTGAGGATTCTTCACTGTGCCTCAGTGTACGCCATCTTGGTGACATATTATGAGCACACGAGTCCGATGCGACATTCTATGACTGTAATACAGATGATGCAATTGTTCTTGATGCAGGCAGCGACAGTATGGCTAGCTTGCTGCAAGATAAGGCCAAGTTTGACCAGCAGACAGAGGAAATCAAACACCTGCATGGAGAGCGGACAGAGCTGCTGATCACATGCGCAAGACAGGTGCGGTCTGTCCGCATGGCTGGTGTGCATACGACAACTGCAGCTTTTGCATGGTGTTGTTTTTGGCCGAGAAGATGGAGCAAGCAGTTGCCGACAACAAAGTGAATGATGCAAGATACCTTAAGAATGCATGAGACTGAGCATAATCAAACAGGTGTCAAGACCTCTCTACAGGCTCCTGCGCACGGCCACCGCCATCAGCCAGCCTGAGCCATGCATGTAGGGATTGCATCCTGGCAGCTTGAGCACAATCTGTTGCCTTTCCATAACTGATGCTTGTATCAGTGGACAGTCAAGACAGACACCTGCCTGTGGTATTATCGTGCTGAATCAGCCAAAGCAAGGATGGCATTTGAATACCAACCACTCAGTCTGCCAGCCTCCTCATCGTCAGGTGTCCTATCCTCCTCATCCTTTGCAGTGCACTTATTCTTAAAAGGACCCACGGTGATGAACTGTTAGGACGAATTGTCAGGAAGAAATGAAGACACAACAGTACAGCTGGGCAAGACGTGTAAGCCAGTACAACAGACATACTGACTGCTTGATGCCTCACACTGTTGGGTAGTTAGCATGTTGTGCACGCGGTGTCCTGTTGTTGTGTGGGGTGTTCACCACTACGCCCTTGATCACCTCTATTAACTGTGGATTTGAACAAGGCGTGTTGCCGCTACGATAGGCATACTGTGACCGTCGCTGTGCCTGTGCTGGATGCTTGTCATGTGATGTCCTGTTGTTGTTTGGGAAGGGCGGCTTGGTCTTCTAGGGTATACCACTGCACCTTGATTGACGAGCACTTGATGTTTTGATCGCTCGCAGGTGGAACAGTTGAAGTCTGCGGCAGCGGAGGTGGCGCGCATGGAACAAGAGAACGCCATGCTCAAGTGCGTGCGCTCGCTGACTCATCACTTGTGCCTGATGCTCTGATGAAGCATGTGTGCACCGATGTGGTCTACCGGTGGCTTTGATGGGGCGCATGCACTGCATTTCAGGAATTCCATTTAAATCGTGTCTTGCATGGCTTGCCAGCGTTTGCACCTTGATGTGTGTGGCCACCTGCTGTAGTCTCTATGCATACCCCTGACCTCGCTTGTATTTGCATTGTTGTGCAGGGCTGCCCTTCAGAGGAGTGATGAGCAGAGGCAGCAGCTGCAAGGGACCATCAAGGGTCTCAGGAGCGAGTTTGACGTGATCCTGAGAGAGCAGGGCATGGCAACCAAACTAACCCCAAAACCAGCCGCCTGATAGCCTGCAGTCAGCACCTGCTGTGAACATCCTTGCACGTGGTGACGCTATTCTGCAGTCTGTTCCTGCCAAGCGGTTAGAAGCTCTGCTCCAGTCCAGCAATACTGTACTTGTCGCACAACAGCGTGCTATCATGACAGCAGCAAGGAGGAGCATGTGTGTAGCAGCTGTGTCACACATGTGGTACGCAATCGCCTGCACAAGATACTTACACAGCAGCTTGTGTTGCCATGTCATGACACCTATGATTCCTTTGGCTTTTCAACGAAACACAACAGGCTTCATCACGTCAGGCTAGCGGATACCCATAGACCGTTGGACATCATTCTTTTGCCAAGGCGTGTCTTGTGACGTCTCACATGATGTGAGCTAACACCGTGTAACTGGACCAGCGTGCCAACTCAGTGCAACTCTGGACACACGCAGACAGTGGAAGCACAGCAATATGAGAATTGTTTGGTTGTGCCATTGATGCCGCAATGGCATATCAAATCTTGATCATGACTGATGGTTGGCCTGTAAAACGATTTGATTTTGAGATCTCTCTTGTACACACCTGACTGCTTTGTTCCTGACTACCCTGCTCCCTGGAGGGTGCCTAGGCCGTTGTCGTGAAGAAACTGGGCTACTCCCGTTACAGGTTCACAGATATGGCAGTGCCTGCCTGAATCTTGGGGCACATGCTGTCAAGTGTTGCACATTTTGCCGCTGCGCTTGACATCTGCTCTTAATTGCCAGAATGCTGTTAAGAAGTCTGCCATATCACTACCCTGGACAATAATCAGTCATGCCTGTGCTGGCTGCGCTATCCAGCTGGTGTCCAAGTTGCAAGTTTTGAAGAAAAAAAACTGGAAGAATAGACTAGACTTCAGGTAGCCCCCACACGGAAGCCACTCTTTGCTGGGGGGCAAGAGAATGAAGCCCCCTTTGCATTCTTGAGACATGAACACTCACGCGAACAAGGCATGTGCTGCATGAACTGCAGCGTCCGCCTGGACAGGGTGCACAGTAAGGTGAAAATAATCATGAATCAGCCATTGATATTCAAGTCATCAATGTTATCAGCTGTTAGCACACATGAAGGCTAGTTTGTGCCTGTTTCTGGCTGCTAGTCAGAGCGCCCAAGCGCTCCGATTGCAACCTTGTATCACACTGCAGTAGCTGGTGGCGTCCAAGTCATGGCCGCCACATCGAACAAAAGCATGGACTTGAGGGGCAGGCCGCCTGCTGTGTGCTCGTCGATAATCTCAAGCGGTGCCGGAGTGACGCTGAAAGGAGGCTTCAGCACATCAATGCTGTAGTAGTCACCAATACGAATGTCTTTGTTTGGATCAGTGCTCTGGATGTAGGAACCAATCAGCAGGTACTTGGCACCACTGGCTTTGACTTTCTCCAAGAATGCAAAGGTGTATGAAAGCGGCAAGTGCTGCATCGCATCACGAGAGAAGACCAAATCCCTGCCTGGTGGTAAGCTCTGGTGGGCAACATCCACACAATGGAAGTCCCAGGCAGGATGGTCGGCAAATCGAACCCTATGCCCAGAAATCAAATGGCACGCCACGTCAATCCCAGTGTAGCGCAAGCTGTTGGGCATCAGAGCCAATGCATCAGGCATCCAGTGTAGGGAACCTGCAGCAAGCATTGCCGGGCAACAGTAACAAGCGCATGTCAGGCTTAGCGAAGAACCTTTCGTGCATGCTACACCTGCTGCATTGCAGGGTTCCTGTTCCAAAGCAACATTGGCCTCCGATGTCTTCTGAATGGGCTTTTGTGGCTGTTTGCAGTTTGTCACGGCTCACTGCCAGCCTGCCCCCATCCCCTGCAAGTAGCCAGCCACCCACCACATGGGGCATCCAGAATGGATGTGATGTTGTGCCGTGCCACCAGCTTGACGAGCTCTGTCCTGATGTTTGCAGTTGCCTCCATAGTGCTACCTCCACCAGAGCCTCCACCACTGGCACTCCAAACCTGCAGCACATCAGGCAAACGACGTGCATGTGTTTCCACAGTGCCATCTATGGACATAGCGTGCTGGCTCGGAACTTGAGGTTACCTGCTTGTGATAGATGTTTGAAAAAACACGGCTGGCCTCGTTGTACGATTTCAGCCATGCGCCTTCGTTGTACTTGAGCAACTTGAGGCTTGGCAGGTGGAGAACATCTAGCTCGCGGCCTGCATGTGCATGCACATGCCAGCATGTCAGTTCTCACACACACACACACACACCCCGCCAACGTTACGCTTCAGAATGGCACTCACCATGCCAGTTTGCTGTGACCAAGACCTCTGGCAGGGTCTTTGCGAGAATTTGGAAAACTTCCTGCGTTGAACACATCCGGCTGTCGCCCGTGCAAGCGAAGGGGTCCAACACCACCATGTCGAAGTGCATCTCGGGGATGGTGCACATAATGTCCATCCGTTCATGTCGCTTGACAGCAGAGCCGCAATCGTCGTCACAAACCAATGTCACAGCGACGTTGCGTGGGATGAAAGAACTCAAAATGTGGAACTGGCGACACCCCACAATACACAAGGTGGACACCTGGTTTTGCACTATGGCTATGTGAGCCTCGTATGCAATGTCAGGCACGGTAAGCTGAGTTGGCACGAGCCCAAACGCTGCGAGCCAAATGAAACATGCAGACAGCCTACCAGCACGACCACCGTCAGTGCGGCAGCACCCGAAAGTCTCTGCATGCTGCCTGGATTAACGTTATGGCCAAGCAGCACGACGTATTGAGTTCTGGGCAATTC
>QAXH01002071.1:12927-33334 GCA_004335635.1 Chloromonas sp. AAM2 | reverse complement strand
TGTGGATGTTGGGTAGCACACCGCCTGAAGCGATGGTAACCTGGCCTAGAAGCTTGGAGAGCTCCTCGTCGTTGCGGATAGCCAGCTGGATGTGGCGAGGCACGATGCGAGATTTCTTATTGTCGCGTGCTGCATTGCCAGCCAGCTCCAGAACCTCGGCGCAAAGGTACTCGAGAACAGCTGCCAGGTACACGGGCGCGCCAGCACCAATACGCTCAGCGTACTTGCCCTTCTTCAGGAAACGAGCGATGCGTCCCACGGGAAACTGGAGGCCAGCCTTGGTGCTCTTTGAGATGGCCTTCTTGCCGCTAGCACTCTTGCCGCGACCACCAGCACCAGCACCGCCGCTGCCTGTCTTGGGTGCCATGTTGTCTAGTATCTGAAGAATGTTTGGACTGTGCAGACATCGGCTGCGAAGGGCCAGATCAAATAACCTTCGCCCTGTCACGTGGGCACGGTCCACTTGACTCCTGGTGTCTAGGGTTTGAAAACCACCTCTTAAGCCGCTGCCTGCTCGCACAGTTTGCATTCCAAGAACACCCGACCCTCACAGATATCTTCAAGCCGCAACCATGGCACCCAAGGCAGGCGAGAAGGCACCCGCGAAGAAGGCCGCGCCAGCCAAGACTGGTGTCGAAAAGGGCAAGAAGAAGAAGGTCGCCAAGGTCGAGTCCTACAAGCTCTACATCTACAAGGTGCTCAAGCAGGTGCACCCTGACACGGGTATCAGCTCCAAGGCTATTTCCATCCTCAACTCGTTCGTCAACGACATTTTCGACAAGATTGCGTCCGAGGCTTCACGTCTGGCTCGCTACAACAAGAAGCCCACTGTGACGTCTCGCGAGGTTCAAACAGCGGTGCGCCTGGTGCTGCCGGGCGAGCTGGCCAAGCATGCTGTGTCTGAAGGCACTAAGGCTGTCACCAAGTTCACCTCAGCGTGAGCGGCCATTCGTGCTAACACACACACACCCAGTAGCTGACCACGGCTTTTGGAGCATTGGGGCATGCGGGGCAGCATGTCACAGCATGGCGTGAGGTAGCAAGTATGCAAGCACCGTGAGGCAGCATGCATGCAGGCTAGGCTATGACGCAAGCGCTTTCAAGGGACAACAACACAGGAGAACTGGCACACGTTTGTTGGACGTTTGGCAGACTTGTCTGCTTTGAATTGGTTGACTGTTTGACATACTTTGACTGGGACTATGACGGACTTTGACTTTGACCCGGGCAGCCCTATCTTGGATGCCAAGCTGGACAATGATGTTGATAACCTGCATCACAGCAACATCCCAAACTTGGTTTGCACTTCCTTTCCGTTGACGGCATCTGTTTATTATGCAAGGATTGATTTGACGTGCTTGGGTCTGCCTAGCATCTGGGCGCAACCAACTGTAATGTACCTTTCATCATGGGACGATTCAAGTCAGTTTGGTCAGATTGAGTTCCGACAGCAACGTCAGCAGTTGAGTTCCCACTGACAGCCTGGCTTGCGAGATGCATGGGCTGGTGAAGGCTTGTGTCCCACGAAAGGTTACAAGGGACGTTTGGCATGTGACATGCATCACATTCAGCAGCCATACTCTGGTAGCAGGCACACCTGTCAAACAGTCACAACGCACTGATACGCTGTACCCTGTTTATCATTCCGAGTGAAGACGTAGGCCAAGCAAGCCAGCATGTAATGCTACCTAGTATGATGCAAGAAGTTTCCAGCAGCCACCCCATTGACGGAGGCCAGCGCCGGCGTGTTGCGAGAACCTGGCACACACTTGCTACAGCAAAGCCAGATGGACAGAGGTGTGCTGCTCGTTGAGAAACTGGCGAACAGCTGCACGGATGCTCTGGCATGCCAGGCACCACTGGGAATTCTGCATCGTTTGATTTCTGCATCGCAAGACGCGCATGTAAGACAAGACATTGCAAGCATGGCCAAGCCCATACGCTAAGTACACCGATCCTTGCTGGTCGTTTGTAGCTGTAATAAACGCAAGAGAGTATCTATTCAGGTGTGTGAGTGCAGGCGACTTCCTGCAATGACCAGGAGGGTTGGCCTTAAGGCTGGCACGCTGATGTGTTCCTGTGGGTGGAGTGGGCAATTCATTGATATAAGCCACGTATAAGTGTTTATAAGCCATGTATAAGAAGGATGCAGCCATCTGCGTCCAACCTGCAATCGTCTTGCTCCACTGCTCAGGGCTGATTGCAGACACCACATTGCTCATGCTGAATGTAATCAGCTTCTCTCGGTTCAGTGGGATGGCATCTATCTTGACCTGCTTTGTCCGGCAGTACTGGGACACATTGCCCAGGAGGTGGTGGGCATCATAGTTCTTAAGATTGTGAAACACCACCGGCCCCTACTCGTTTTAGTTTAGTCTATTCACATCACTGCCCGTCGGCGAGAGGTGTCATCACTTTATCATACCCACACTGTGAAGCCAACTGAAGATAAGCAGCCCTGCTGACATGACTTACAGCAGTCGGTTTGGACAATATACAAGAAGTTTCACCACGACGAGCTGAAACTGTTTCACTAGAAGAATCAGAAAGAATCCATGTGACAGCAGTGGCTGGGAACACAGGATCGGCTTGACAAGCATAGCTGCCTGGCAAATCTCGCACCATGTTGTGCAGCCCTGGCCCTGTTGCCTTGCATTGCACGGTAAGTGAACCCACGCAGAGTGGCTGCAACACCACACAGAACGAGGACAATCAGGCAAATCTCAACAGCTGTCTTGCAACTATCTTGACTTCCACCATGCCATGCCTTTCAGAGTGCATTCCCTGAAGTTCATAGCAGCCTGTAGCCCCTCACTGTGCCATCAATTTGCAGGTGGCCTGCAGGAGTACCACCAAAACCGTGTAACTGGAGATTGATGGTCCAAAGTTGTCTTCATCACAAACAAAACTTTGGCGGGCTAGCTAGGCCCTTGGGACAACAACGGGTTCCAAGGAACGCACGCCATGCCCAGCCGGACTGCACTTGAAAATTCATCAACCTGCCCGACACGCAATTGCAATCAAATGCCAGGCAAGGACAAGGGTGGTCTAATTACTCTGATGCACCAAAGACTAACGGCCTGCCACTCATAGCACTCTGGGCCGCATCCGGCATACTGCATTTTCCAAGGCAGCACCCAGAATTCATCGCGTTAATGATACAGTTGTTCAGCAACCTCCCAGTCCAACAATCAACCGCACAACTCACAAAGTGTCCGACTTGCTGCAAAGGCGCTACGTGTGATTGGCATAACAATGTTGTTATTTGTATGAGTATAATTCCCTCAAATCCAACACAAAAGTGGCCTGCCACAAGAATAAATTTGGAATAAATCACTTAAAGGCTGATGGGAAACATGCTCCATCTTCCGTCCACAATACACAAAATCACGGCAAGTGCTGATCCAGGCTTTCTTCAGGGCCTCGCAAATCACGCAACTCACAGCGCAAGCATTTGCCGGTGTGAGGTATGTAGCAGTTAGCAACTTGCCGCTGTCTTGCGTGGGTGACTGTCTGTCCCATGGTACAGTATATCATGCCTGGCTTAGCAAAGAAAGTGCTGTCCTGCTGTCCTTGTTAACGGTTTTCTGGTTCAACCACCTGACGACTGCACGCCTGGAGACTCAACGTGGCTTTGTGCTGCATGCCTCCATAAACTGATGAATTTCGAGAGGAGACACGAACAGGCCACGCATCGAGAAGTCAATGTCTGTTCTGATTGCCCGCTTGTGTTGATGCTTGTGTTAGCATGCACCAAGCAGTCATCTGTTGTGGTAATCGCTGCAACGCTGCTGCGCCGTAAACGCGCGCGCCAAGCAAGCATACATTTGTTCAATTCCTGCCTCACTCACTCTTTTCAACGCTGTCTCGACTCGCTTTGGGTTGCTGCATCACTGCTGCACGTATTCCAGCCCGCTCACATACGTGCTTGGAGGCCTGTTGCACTGTCGTCTTCTCACGCCGTGGCTGCTAGCATGATGATGGCCAGCCCCATTGGCTTAATGCAATTGTCCACTGCCTGATGCAGCACCTCCTGGCTGAACCCTGACCGGAACACATTGGTCACCTGCAGGTGCAGAGGAGAGGCACCACGTACAGTGAGAGCACACCATCGGCAGACAGGCAGACATCATGGCCGTGGCGCATCGCAACGCTTGCAGTCCGCGAGTACTTACACCCTGGGTTGACAGACCCAAAGATCACCTGCCTGCCTTCCTAGACGTGAACTCATCAAAGGGCCCACCCGAGCCTAACCACACCTACCCAACCGCAAACGTCTAACCGCACCAACCTAATGGCAAGTGACCCACCTGCACAATCAGCTGCACAATGGTGAGGCCCACTAGCCCCACGCATGTCAAATGCGGCCAGGCCAACTGTGTGGGCAGGGTGTGTGCCGCCACCGCCGCTCCGGCAGCCTGTGCGGCTGTGGTGGTGCCGGTAGCAGCCGCTGCCGCTGCAGCCGCGCCTGGGATGCTGGAGGTGAGAAGGGCTGCCATGGCTGCTCCAGCCCCGGCCAGCATGACGCATGTGGCCACCAGGAGGGCTGCCGGGGCGCCTATGAGCACTGGCAGTGTGACGACCCCGGCCTCACGGTCACCTACAGGCAACACATCCACACATGTAATTGACGTTGTCCATCAAGCTGGTCCCAGGGCCCTGCTGACACTCTGCCACCAACGGGCGCAGACCATGTTCAGCACCTGCCATCAACAGGCAGAGACACTGCAATCCATTGTTTTGTCCGCAGGACCCTGCTCAGGATCTGCCTGCGGACAGGCAGAGGACAACCCAAACACAGCCATCGATGAATGTATACAACCTCTCATGCCTGAATCAATACAACCTCTCTGCAGGAATGTGGCTCACCCTTTTCGTCGCTGCAGTCCATGATGACCTCCCGGAACATGATGGCGGTGAACGCAAACAGGGACGGGCAGGACAGGCGCTGGAGGATGCTAAGGCTCTGCGGGCAACGGGACAGGCAACCAACGTCAGGCAAAAACAATCACAAGACAGGGAGCATGTGCGACCATTGCTGCACACAGACAGACCAACGCCTACTGAACACGGCGCAATTGCAAGGTAAGAGTGAGAAGGCGAAGACGGCCCCGTACACTGCAGTTGCAATCCTCAAGTGGTTTCCAGTTGTGAGTGAACTGCGTTCTCCAACTCGTTTCATTTCCAGGCACTTGTATGGTTTTTGTCTGTTGCTGCAGTGTGTGCCACCAATGGGTCATGTGACTCACCGCTCCCGCCACCAGCGCCCCGCTGAGGGGCGCCAGCGCCACCACGCACGCCACCAGCGCGTTCTTGACCATGGTCACGCGCTTGAAGACGGGCGTGTACAGCAGCGTGGCACCTGCAGGCACGCACAGAGGGAGGCAGAGGCGTGCATTAGCTGATGATCAGGAGGTGAAGAAAATAGTCGAGGATAAGGGCGACCAGCTATTTCTCCGCTCCTCTGCTCATTTCGGTGGCGCCAGCTGCTTGGGTCGGGGTCTTGATGTAACAAAGCAACTTGTCACAACAAGCCAATGCCATAAAGAGGTACCCTGACATGGCGAGAGCTGCCGCCCTCATTCGCCATACCAAAGCCATCGTGGGGTTTTCCTGCGTCCTCGCTGTGCTGTGTAGAATGCAGCAACTGGCCACTCACGTGAAGTTGGATTTGAGCGCAGGCGAGGATATCAACTGTGAAGTTGAGAAGCTAGCAGATGGGGAGCCCTGAGGTTTGTGCGTGCACTCTCACCAGCTGAGAAGGCGATGATGGCACGTACAGCCGGGTTCTCCATGATGCACGCGGCCATGAGCACAGCAACGTACCTGCAGACACAATGCAGTGCACCGCTCAGTCACTTTATACATTGAGTGTGATGCGGCAAATCGTAGCCCTGGACGGTGTCAGTCGCAATGGTCACCTTGCAGTAGTTGGTGATTCACAAAGGTATTGGTGTGTAATCACAACTATCTGTGACGTCAGCGTGAGAATATGTCCGAGTCTGTGTGTGCCGTTTGACGTTGTAACGTGCACTGTCGCCTGGCCTGCTGTGCATAAGCGTGTACCAAACTCTGCGTCAAGGCCTTGTCCTGTGACTCACAGGCCACCTCCCAGCAGCACAGCCATATCGGGCTTGACCTGTCCGCTGGGCAGCGGCTTATTGGGCGCATTGACCAGGTCGTTGCCACTGGCCCAGTCAAAGTAGTCATTAATGACCATAGAGGCAGCACTCACACCTGCAAACAGAAACAAAGCTGAAAACCTGTTGAAAAAGCTACCATGAACGTGCAGAGAGATGAAGCCAGAGGTTTAGGGTTGAGGTAGGGCAAGGGGCGATGCGCAGAAGGCGTTAGCAGTGATGCACTCACCAGTACTGTCAGGTCTTGCGTCACCACGTACTTATGCAGGCCTTACCTGCTGAGATGAAAGCCATGAGCCAAACGGTCCAGTTTGTGAGCACACTTGGACTTCGTCCTGTGCCAGCCCAGGCACCAACCAGGACAAGCAGAAGGGCCGGCATTGTGTTGTGGAGGCGAGCCATCTTCAGGTACCCGGCAACTTCCTGACAAAGGGAAGTAGGAGAGCAGGTGGTGGTGACTTGGCCTTGGACGGCTCGCGATGGACTTTGACCATGCAGTAAGTTCGCAACCGTACCTGCTTGCTGAAGCCGGACAAAGACTCCTTCACCGGCGAGAGAGCGCGGTCCAGGGGCCCAATATGCATGCCTTGTGCGGCTTGCGCGCGGTGCAAGTTTCCGCTCTGGTGCTTTGTGCCACGCTGAGGCTGAGCCAGGCAAAGGGGTCGCATTGGCTGGAGAAGCCGAGCATTACTGCTACGGAGCCGAACGAAGCCTGTGCCAGAGCTGACGCATACGAGTAGGGACGACATGGCGACAAGAAATGTTGATAAAATCAGTGCTTGATGTGATGGCGCTGCAGTGGATGCACTTGAATGGCTTCTGCTGTCAGGGTTTTGCTGACGTGTTACTTGGTGGCGCGCGACGATAGATTGACTGCGTGTTGTGGCGGCAAGGCTGGGCGAATGCCTCACTGAGTAATAACACGAATTGCAGATAAAAGGACATGATGTATGGGAGGCGTTAGCGTTTTGTTCCAGATCGTTCCGTTCAAAATTCAATTTTTGGAAGCCCATCAACAGGTTGAGTAGACTGGATATCCATCCCAGGTGCGATTGACGCACATACGAATACACTCATGTTTTCCGGACACACACAGTATGCCCATAGTCCCTGTGAGAACCACGCACAGCTAATTGCACACTTTTTTTTCATTTGTGCGTCTGCCTTGTGTATTGATGACTTAATTGCCTTTTCATGCTCTTACACAGACTGTGCTGCTGCTGCGTCTACTGACTCTCTGGTAAGAAGTGCACATGGACAAGGTGACAAATTGTCTCGGATACATGAACTCATGTTGCAAGGGAGGGGAGGGGAGAGATGGCACTCCCTCCTTGGAAATTGATGGTGTGATCGGATTTGGTCGGATAAATGGACAGTTAATGCAAACCCAGTCAACAATGTAAGTATAGCAAGAATGATACTGGTATTGCCTACTGCTAAGCGGCAAAACTAGGTGCGCTGTGCGGTTGCCAAGCTGGACGTAGACTTCTGTGACCAACGGCTGTTTTGCTATACTGATGTCACTCTACGTAGACCATTGTTCAGTTCTGCCCACGTGCTCACAACCACTGTGTGTAGACATCGCACAGCATGCGCCTCGTTGCCTGGGATAGATGAATCCACCGTCTCACTGGCCAAACCTCTGATAGTACAGTAGAGGCCCTACATGGCTTCCATCTCAAAGAATTCGCCCTGGGCTTGTAACCGCTGCATGGCTGCCAAACGCCGATTCCAGGGCGCAGCAGAACTGGACCCAACACGCCCTTGCCCAGTCCTTACTCCTTGCTGGTGGGTTGTTAGGGGCAGGCTGGCATCTGCAGGCGCTTGAGCTGATGGCTGAGCAGGAGAGTGCTGACCAAAACGCCTAAGCCAGAAGTTGACTTCACAGTCAGATCGAAGCGGGTTGAATACAGACAGCTCCTGTACCTGCGTAGAAGGCACCTTACGCATGGCGCACTACATCATCGGCATGGCGTTCTACGTGGCACACCACACCACAGACATGGTACAACACACATGAAGCTCGGGTTTGGAACTCTGCCCGCTCAGCCATGCAGTGGGTCACCCACTGCCTACCCTTACACATGATTCACGTCAAGCAGTAAGGGGAACGCAAGCAAGGATACTGGGTATGGTGGTGGTGTTGAAAAACACCAGTTTGAATCATGATGTGGAGTGCTTTCCTCCAATCACAGCCGCCTGGGCTCAATTTTGGTGCAGGCGTTCCAGCTTGGCTTGGATTCACCGTACTGCTTGATGTGCATAATGTGTAAGGGTAGGCCCACTGCATGGCTCTGCGGCCATCGTTTCACGGCTAGGGTTTTAAGACCGGGCAGAGTTTCAAACCCGAGCTTCATGTGCGTTATACCATGTCTGTGGTGTGGTGTGCCACGTAGAGCGCCATGCTGATGATGTAGTGCGGCATGCATCAGGTCCCTTCTATGCAGATATGGGGCTCTGCTCATCACACAGGAGCTATCTGTATTCAACCCGCTTCGATTAGACTGTGAAGTCAATTTCGGGCTCAGGCGTTTTGGTCAGCACCCTCCTGCCCAGCCATCAGCTCAAGCGCCTGCAGATGTCAGATGCGGATCCAGCCCAGCATCTGCAGCCCATGTGTAGGTACCACAACAGCGCAAATGGAGCACGTGGCAGGCAAGCAGACACAGTATTGGCAGCTGGTGACGTGTCCAGACCTGTCAGCAGCATACAACCACCTGCTGCCGGCTCATAAACTTGAGATTGAGTGGCTGTCTCCTTCGGAACACGAAGTTTTTGGAGAAGGAGTCAAGGAGGCATGTTTGAAAGAGTCGAGTTGCTGATTCCAGCAGTGTTGAGATGAGACCTTATCAGGCTTAATTCATGCTAGTGCCCAATCTCGAGCCAGAAGTGAGGACGCAACATAGTTAGTACGTTACTCCTGGAGTTTGGAATTGCTGGGCACAATGCCATGCCATGCCATGCCATGCCAGTGCAAGTGCAACCTCAATCACGTGAAATCCACGTGTAACCTTCCTCCGTTAAAACCTCTGGGTCGCCTCGACTTTGTCCTTCCAAGTGTTCCGCCAGCAGCACACAAGAGATTTCCAGCTGGGCTGCTCCCTGCTACACCAAAAGGATATGAGCAGGAGGCCAGCTGGTCGTCCTGTTTCGACGAAAACAACATCGCGTTGGCGCTGCATCTGAAACAGCGTGCCAGGAGGTAGGCATCAACTTGTTGACTCATTCAAGGTCCGTTGCTCATTCCTGAACTCGCGGTGCCCCATCCGTTTGCATGGCAGGGCTGGCAGGGCTGCCCAAGGCCTTTTGCCTTTCCGACGAGGTGGTGCACCCGGCATTTGGAAAGCTTGCATTGAGAGGCTTGGTGAGTGTGAAGATCATGCTGGAACTCGTGTAAGACTGGTGGGCACGCAAGATGGCGCATTGCTCCATGTAACGTGAACTGGAATATTGATGAAGATTGAGCGGAATCTGTGTCTTGAAGCAAGACGCTCTGCTCGCCTGCCTGTAGTCAATCCCATGGCTGCAGCCGGGGTCTTCCTCCTGTTCCTCCTAGCCTTCACTGGACATGGGTCAAGGAGAATGCACACAGTTCATGCCTCGTTCCTTGAGGACCAACTGCCCCTGAAGGTGGTGGTCACAGCGCCAGTGGAGCTGTTGCAAAATGGCAAACAATCAACGCAGGCAAAGCCCGTCAGGCTCTATGGCCGGCAGGCCATCACGGTGCGTTGGTGATGTATAGGTTGATGTGACTGTGCATAGGACAGCAATCTTATACCCGTCACACATGCTCACCTACCTTTGTGTTGTACCGGAGCTGTGCCTTGACGCCGGAGTATGGCGAGCTGGCATGGTTGAACACAGTGCAAGCCATCATTCAATGCAGTAAACACGAATGCAGTTTGGTGCACAATGTGGCAAGAGTCAGCAGCCAGAGCACCATGCGAATTGTGGTCTGGGCCTGCTAGCGAACTCGGCTTCTGGTAAACTTCCCTACCAGGTTGTCCCAATGGTTTGGCTTTAGCTGTTACGTCACCCGCGCACAGATGATGCTGGTCAGATTGCAGTGTTATGCGGTGCAAGCCGCCCAGTACAGCCTGTGTCCCATGCGCCGACAGGTGGTGTTCTCGAGGCCTGTGATTGCCCTGGGTTCAGACTTTGGCAACGCGGACAACTTTGGTGGCAAGGTGCGGCGTGCATAGCAGGCAAGGATTCAAGGGCAGTCAGTACATAATGGGTTATCAAAGCTGGAGGGCATGGTGTGGTCATACACGTTGGTAAGACCCAAGTCTTTAGCAAGAGTTAGTCCATGAGAAATCTGGTTGAAGCTGGCTTGCAGGGTACTGCAGTGTTTGTCAATTCAATGTTCAATCAGGAGAGCACATGTTAGTTCAATTGCACACACACACACACACACACTCACACACACACAACCTTTCATCTCGGGTGTGCCAGCTGTTAGAGGCGCAGATGTTGTCACTCTCCAACTGGTAAGGTCTAGTCGCGATTTTGTACAAGTCCAAACCAATAGCTTCAACAGTTTCTGCCACACAAGACATGACACAGTATTCCTTGCCAATGTTCCCCCTGCCCCCTCAGGTGCCGTTCAACCTGAGCTGTGCCGATGGCCCTGTGCCAGCCGGCAAGTTCCGCTGGGTGACCACCACCATTGCCCGCTTTGACCCGGATGCGGACTGGCCCACGGACCTGAAGTGTGACTTTGTGCTGAACGGGGACCTAACCGCCTATGATGGTGAGACATGGCAAAACTCGCAATCGAGGGCAAGCAAGCAGCCGCCTCGCTCCTCCTGCCATCTATCGGCTGTGGCACGAACAATCCACACTCCACCCTCTCATGTCACAAACAAACACTCAACCCTCAGTGCCGCACCTCCGGCTCTTGTTCAACACAATGGAAGCTGTGTCACACACTCACACTGTTGTCGACAATACGGTGGCAAGCATATGGTTATGTGCGTCAGCACGCTGATGGTTCGTTCTGATGTTCTGCGTTATGCAGCCAGCCTTGGGACTGCACTGCCCTTGTGTGCCCCGTGTGCTGCAGGGTCTGCGCTCCAGTTGGACAACGCCCGCCCTGTGCCGCTGACCAGTGACCCCCTCTCCATGAGCCTGGGAACGGTGATGTCAGAGCGCGCCGAAAACCTGACAGGAGGGCTGTGGAGCCCCATCATTGGCATGCCTGATGACCTGCTGCCAGAGGTGCCGCCGGACGGTGAGCAGCACAGCACACTCACTCCTAGCACATGCTGTGCGCATGCATCCATGCTTCAAGTCTGCCTGAGACCAACTTGTGCTGCTTCAGTGCTCCTTCAACATGTAAAAGGCATCAATCGCATCATCCAGCACTGACCTGGCAATCCCACCATTCCTGGCCGTGCCTACTCAACAAGCATTGCCCAGTGTTCTGCACCTTACATCCCGTGTCATGCTTGCTGTACCACATCCTATGTGGCTTGTGCAAGTGCTCTTGAAATCATGCGTGATGATGTTCCCGGTAACAGCGCTGTCCTGGCCGCTGTGCAGGTGTTGTGACCCTGAGCTTCAACTACCCTGTCAACTTTGAGCTGCTGGAATCCGCACTGCAGCTGCAGCCTACGCAGGGCATCAAGCTCAATTTTTCCAAGTGCATGTCACCGTGGACTCAGGAAACCACTGACGTACAAGTGAGCAGCGACCATACACATGCCCTCAGCAACATGGCTCGCCTGTGGTTGTTGCTGTGGACTACCACGCATGAACTATCACCATCAGTACCTGAACTGATAGTGTGATCAGAACGATGACCACCAGCGAAATATCGTGCATGCTGACCACCAACGGCTGTAGGCAAGGGTGCCTGTACATGTCCACAGCACCCCTGTGGTGCCATGACCTGACTGTTGCAGCACTTTGGCCCCTGCCTTGAATGCGCCTACACCGACAGTAGGGAGCAAGACGCACACTTTCAACGCAGATGATGAGCTCAGTTTGATGAGATCAGGCCATGCCTTGCCTGTGCCTTGTGCTGGGCACCCACGCACATGATTGTCTGCATACGTCTGATTGTTTCACGCTGGACTGTGCAGTCGACATGTGACGACACGTGTGTGGCTGTGAGCTTTTCAGACCCCTTGGAGAGCGGCAGCAAGTGAGTGTTGCCCTGAAACCCTGAAGGCCTAGTGCAGGTGTCTCTCACCCGCCACCCAGTGGCCGATCCGCCTTTTGCCGCATCAGTCAGCATAGAGTGGGAAGGCTTGGTTTGGCATGTCTCACGCATGTCACAAGCCAAGTGTCGTTCATGCCCCTGCCACGCTTGGTGCAAAGAGCGGCGCTCGGAAGATGTCGTTTTTTGTTAACTGAGCGTCCAAGTCCCTCATGAAACAGCTTGTACAGAAATTGCAGAAATTGTACCGTAGACCGGGTGTCCTCATGACTCGTGCCAGGCCGTTGCTGGCCTTGCTCTTGGCAGGCCATTCTATCAATACAACTGATGCACATGCACACAGAGCAAACTTGCAGTCTGGGCCAGCACCCTTAGTCACCATTGCGATGTTACAGGGTGTTGACAACACGTTTCCAAGGCTGTCTTCAGACGCAACATTACCTACATATGATCAGCCTGCCTCACCACCCTTGCTTACCAATACATGTTGTCATGCTGTTCAGTAGATTTCTGGCTGTTCTTTCAGGTACAGCCTGGTCCTGCCGTCAGGCAGCCGCTACAGCTCCTACACCGGCCCCACCACACGGGAACAGAGCGTGGGCTTGGCGGGCCTTCGCTCGTTCCGCCTACCCATACGACAGGACTCTCAGAAGATTGAGAACCCAGGCGACTCAATCTGGGATGGAACAAGGTCAGGCTGGAATGCAGCATGATGGACTGTTGTTCATATCTGGGAAAGAAGTGCAATAGGCTGTGCAGGTGCTGCCTTCACCACCAAGCCAAGGCTGTCCGCTCTGGCGTCTGGCCATCGGCTGTGCTTCAGTTTGGCCACGCATCTTTACCTTATGTCAGCGGGTTACAGTTCCGTTGCAGCATACCGTTGACAATTTGTCTTCGCAGCTGACAATGACTTTCCATGAGCCTTGCAGCCCGAAAGATCAGGAAAGAACTTGACTATGCGTGCTTCCTCTTCCATGCATATCGTGTAGCCGCCCCTGCCCTTCTAAGCACCTGCCCTGATCCTGGTTGCTGCAGCTACCGGCGCCTGACACTGTGGCTGCCACACGGCCTGAGCCCCAATGTCACCACGGGACAGCTGGCTGCACGCATCTCCATCTGCAAACTGGACCAGCCCTTTGCCAACAATTCAAGCTGTACTGAGGTGGGAAGGGAGCCAGCTGTGCAATCAAGAGTCATGGACATGATCAAGACAGGTAACCTACAGATTGCTCATGGCAGCCAGAATCAATGGTCTTGCACAATGGTTGGTGATTGAGAAATGTAGTTCTTCATAGCAGGCTTGCCTCAAACCTTTTGGTTCTTGCTGCCTTGATCGGATGAGAGTGTTTCAAAGATGCAGGCCTTTCTGCCTCGGGTCAAGTAGCAGAATTACTAGAGAGACAGTTCGTTGGCAAGCCCTTGACGAGTACATGACAAATGCCATGTTTGATAAGCCAAAGTTCGTCAAACATGGCATTCGTTGAAGACACCCTGCTCATTGTCAACAACAGGCATCTCAACTGCATGGACGCATGTGCATCTCATGGCAAGTTTCCTGCCGCGTGTCCCGCTCCAGGTTCCCATCTCGCGTGCTACACCGGTGGGACCCGCCAAGCTTCAGCTCCAGGTGGACGGGCTGCAGCCACGCCAGCGCTACAGGGCCACAGTGACTGCGGATGAAGACATCATGGATGGCTATGGCAAGCCGCTACAGGTAAGGCCTGCACCATGCTGGAAACGGTTTTGGAAACGGGCACTGAGCTGTCAGGTAGCCAACAGCACTCGTGCGCGAGCCCTTTGCTTGTGAGCTGTACATATTGCTGTAGTCGGGGACTTGGCTGCAATCTATTGATCATCGGAGCGCTCTCTATCAGCGTCGGCCGTGCTGCTCATGTTAGTATGGGTATTGGATGGTGTCATGATCAGCTGACGAGTATGGTGACTTGTGCACCACACTGCAGGCAAGCTCAGGCACATGGTGGTCGCTGCCAGTCTACCCATTCCTGGCGCTGCCACAAGTCAAGTGAGCTCCACCGCTACACCCAGCGTAATGCAGATGCAGACACGGCCACAGCTCGCCACGTTAGTTTGCTGTCACACTCCAGCACAGCCACATACTTTGGGTAGCTCTGTGGTATGCCTGGCTGCGCTGAGGACTCCGCTGCTGCATTGAGTATTGCAGCGCATCAACACACCAAAAGGCAGTACCCTTTATTTCTTGTTTCTACGCACCAGGACATTCATGTTTTTCTTTGCACCAGGACATTCATGATTGCTTTATCTGTGTGTATGCGTGCATGATCACGTTGTGCTTGTGCTTGTGGCTCTCAGGGTGGCTGTGTTCAGTCCTAGCGATCTCCCGTCTGCCTGGCCTCTTGTGGCCAAGGGCACTGACAACCAGACCACACAAGCGTCTGCCTGGTCCTTCAATGTGGAGGATGAAAAGGGTGCAGCCAAACTGGTCAGGCTCATGACGGCTGGGCAGGTGCTGGTCAGCGATGTGCTGGGATCAGCCAGTGAGTGATACTCAGGTGGCATCCCGCATGGTGCGCTGATGGTGTGGTGCAGGCATGGGCAGGGCCAAGCCAGGGTAGAAGCAAAGGCAAGACCAAGTTGGGCTGCAACCACAACTGCATCATGGGGTTGCCTTGCTGATTGCTGTCTTGGTTTGAAATGCGCCATGGGACGCTGTTTGATTTGCTTGACGGTTTGCAGAGTGAGTTCCAATTCTCCCAGTGCACCTCATCTGGCCAGCAGCACAGTTCCCCGTAAAACTTGCATTTCACTTACCCGCAGCCAACGCCAGGCCACGCCAACTGCCCACGTCAATGTTTGCTCCTTGTAGGCTGCTGTGGGCCACGCGTGGCTTGTGTGCCTGGGTTGTTCTGCCTGGCCGGCCTGTCATCTTTGAATCACGCCTGAACCCCAATGACGCGCGACACCCAGTGCATCTGACGACATGTCTAATACTTTGCAGGCCAGCAGGTTTTGCGCGGCAACCCTGACAATGCCACTGAGCTGCTGCTGCCGCTGGACACCACAAAGGACGTACACGTGGTAGACACGTGCTGCTCTACGGTGAGGCACTGGCTGTGCAGCGTTTAAGTTTGCTCAAAGCGCATGGATGAGTGGAATGGCTGCACGTTCACATGTGGAGAGCGCTACTTGACTAGCACACACATGACGACCTTGGCACCACTGGAGGCATGCCGGCCTCTGTTAGCGGAAGAAGTCAAACTGTGTGGTGCGCTGCTGTTGGTTTGATAACGCTTTGTGCCAGATGTTCTTCCAGCAACTATCAAATTCACACTTGGCTCACCACTCCTGCAGCATGCTGTTGCAGGATGATGTTTGCTTCAAGCAGAACTTGGCTTTGTCTTTTTGTTGCGCAGGTGCAGTGGCCCACCCAGCACAACGTTTCCAACAACGTGCAGCTGGTACTGCGTTCGCAGCTGGCAGTCACATGGGTTGTATCAGCCGGCAAGGATGTGCTGGTGTGGGTGGCCAGCACTGACCCAGATGCTCCAGGGCCCGTTGAGGGAGCCACTGTGTTCCTGTATGCTGCATACCAGGTGGGGCTTCATACCAGTAACTGAAGGCCACTGCTTTGCCTTGCTTGTGCTATGCTTGTTTGTGAGAGCTGGGGCACTTGCCACAAACAGCAGAGCCGGTGTGCTGGCGTGTGCTGGCGTGTGCTTGGTTACGTCCAATGGTCGCTCAACATGCGGCCACTTGGTTCTCGTGCGCCACTGACGCGTTGATACCGCCTGCCACCTTCACCTTGTCAGCTGCTCCCCTTACCTTGTAATGACTACTGTCAACAAGCCTGCGACGTTCTGCGTTGTGTGCAGATGGAACCCAGCCTGGTCGGTTCATGCACAACGGATGCTGACGGCGTGTGCGCAGTCGCCATGCCCAAGCCAGATTCCAACAATAGATACGTGCGGTTGGCGGGCGTTGTGCTTGGCAAGGCTGGCAGCAAGCAGGGAGTTGCTTTCACCCAGAATGTGGGCACATGGACGGCGCAAACGGGACAACACTACACTGGTGCGCTAGCACTTGATCGTGCGCTGCTGCGTCCTGGCGACACGCTGCACGTGACAGGGTACATTGCACAGAAGAAAAAGCAGGGTGACAAAGCCGAGGAAGATGACTGGTCGCTGGAGGCACCGGACGTGGAAAAGGCGCTACTGGTGATCCGCCCCGGATGGACGGCTGGGACCCCGTCAAGCAGGTGCGAGCGATGCCGGGCTTGCGGCTTGTCAGCGAGGCTGGGCGCCTGTTGCTGCCTTCGAGCTGTCGGTTTGTATGCTTGCTTTGACACTTACAGTAACAGCGACAGGTGTTCATTATCATCGGCAGGCCTCCTGTTCTGGAGTTTGTATCAGCGGCTGGCCAACTGAACACCTCTTGCTTTCTTCACGAGTTGTTACTTCAATCGCTTGCTTGACAACAAAGTAACAACGGAACGGTCGCAGATGTCCAGCATTATTGGCAGGCCGTTCGCTCTGGAGTCCATCCTACACATGCTGCCACGCTTACTTGACTGTTCTGCAGTTGCATCACAACTGGCAGGCTCAATGCAAAGCTGACAATAAAAGAGTGCTTTCAGGACAGGCCTGCCCTGCACGGGGCCTGTCACGCATGGACAGCATGCTTTGGCAGTTGACCTTAGGAGCAGTATGAAGAAGTGTTGCACAGTACCAGCTAACACTGCACATTTGTAGCACATGCAACATGCCAACGTGCACGCTGCAGTGTGTCCGTGCCTGTGGCTGCTGGCTACGGTTCTGTTCACACAACCATTAAGGTGCCTACCTCTGCCAAGATGGGCTCGTATGACATTACGCTGTACGTGCCTCAACCACCAGCACAGGGCGGAAAGGGCCAGCGGCGCCTGGCACAAGCGAATTCAGAAGGTAAGTGAACACAGGTTGGGCTGATTCAACTTTTTGATGACTCAACACTGGCACCATAACCAAGACTTTCACGATGGCCCTTGCCCATGCTTTCCGCCTTGTACCTGCAGCTTTTACCATGGCCATGAGTACCTCAACGGCTGCATCAGGCAGGGCTACCACTGTATCCACGGGGTTTATGGGGTCCAGTGGGTTGGTGGGTGCCGCCACAGGTGTGGACGTGAGCGGGATGGTGCCTGTGGCCAGCGACTCCCTGGTTGTGTCCGACCCCAGGCCACCCACCGCTGACCTCACGCTCTCAGCACCTGCTTGGGTAAGTGACTAAGTGTGTACAGCTTATTACATCAGGGAAGTCGTCATAGGACAAGGGACGTCGTCGGAGTGGGGCTCAGGGGCAGGAGAGGACCTACTACGTAATCCTATTTTTAATCGATAAAATTATTACGTAATTGGCGCAACATGCGGGTGATGACTTCGCCGCAGACGGTGTTGACGCAGATGTTATGCAAATTGGCCAGCTAGCAGCACTTGTGTATCCAATCCTAGTGTGGAGCTCAGCTTGAGTCGCTGAGCATGGGATGGTTTTTAGCAGTGCTGACGTGCAGCTGAAGCGTGCCTTGTGTGTTTGCGAATGAATGAATGCATCGCAGGCCCGTCCCAATGGCACCATAGAGATCTCGCTCCAGGCCACCAGCTACCTTGGCAGCCAGGTCTCAGAGGCGCCCATTGAGGTGGTCTGGAAAACAGCCAAGGCCAAGGGAGTCATGGTGAGGTACAGCTTACCGCTGTTCACGAAGCACCTCAATCACACGTGTCTTGTGTCCAAGCCCACTCATCGAGTTACCAATCTCGCTGCTGACAGATGGCATATCATAATGGCATTAGGTTTGTTCCGGTAATGACCTGCTCTCCTGCTGTGCCCTGCATCGCTTAGCCAACCATCTGCGTCGCATTTCCGTCAGCACAGCACTCTTCTGGGCTTACAGTCCCAGGACCTCAGGGTTAGGGTTAGGGTTAGGGTTAGGGTTAGGGGTTAGGGTTAGGGTTAGGGTTGGGTTAGGGGGGTCAGGATTGCATCACACCCCAGAAGGTCAACAAGGACTGGCTGCTGCGTGTTCTGTCCAGAATGTGACAACCGACTCCCAGGGTGCAGCTTCTGCCAAGATAGAGCTGGGTGCCCTGCCCGCTGCCAACGTGACTTCAGCGGGCGACACGCTGGCCATGGAGGCGGCCTGGGTGGGGCCCACTCGCGAGCGCATCGTGCGCAAGGCAACTGTGCAGTGAGTGAGGCACGCAGCGTTGATTCGCATTGACTGCAGAGTATCGCATTGACCAGGGGTTTTTGCTTATGGCATGTTGTGTGATGATCATGGTTGAGCACAAGGCAACTGTGCAGTGAGTGAGGCACGCAGCGTTGATTCGCATTGACTGCAGGGTATCGCGTTGACCAGGGGTTTTTGCTTATGGCATGTTGTGTGATGATCATGGTTGAGCACAAGGCAACTGTGCAGTGAGTTGGTCACGCAGGGTAATGCAGGTCTGTGAACCTGGCAGCAACCCATTGAGGCTGACTAGGGCTTGGCTGCAGCTCAAGCTTGTCCAGGATCTGCCTTGCGCCAAAGGCAAAAAAAAAACTGCCTTGCGCCAAAGGCAAAAAAAAAATTCCTGGTAAAGCAATCAGGCATACCTTCTTGGCCGTCATTTCAAGCACAGCTCTCTGAGATTCATGCTTCATGGCAAATCAGCCACTCGCTGGCTGTACCTGCTGTTGTGTGAGGGATCTTATGTGTGTACACACTCTTATGTGTGCACAGGCTTGAGGAGGCCGCCCGCCGCGTGGAGCTGTCCCGCACCCTGGACACCGACGTGCCCGGTCTGGACTGGGGGGTGCTGGCCTCAGTCATCAGCAACGAAGACCAATCCAACATTCAGGTCAGGAGATGCATAGGCAGCTGTTGGCACCAGTGATCAAGAGCCTGCCCAGGGAAGCCGTTGCAGGTCGGATTTAGCTCTTTGCAAGCAGTGGTAGCCCGTCCCTGTGTCAGTGATCGGACGTGCGGACGTACAACATCCTTACGTGACCCCCTTTGCCATCTTATCAGTGCTCACAGTGGTGTCAACACTCATGCCCTGTGCTCACCTTGACATTTGTTACAGGGCGTGGAGTTGAAGATCACGCTCGAGCCGAACACCACTGCTGGCGCCAGCTGCGACATCACCAGCTCATGCAACATCGTTTCTGGCGATGGTGGGTCACCTTGTCCAAACATAAGCAGATAATCGAGATAATCGCTGATCCACAGCCGCGGCTACTTACATGGAAAGTACCTGGATGTGTAACACTCGAGCTAGCAAACATTACCACCTTGCAACATATATTTACAATGATTGCCAACAACAGATGTGCAAATGCACATGATCTAAGGCATGTGTGAGATTGGCTCTGCTGAGCCTTAATTGCCACCATCATGGTTGCCTGCGGTTGCCAATGCTCACACTGCCTTCGCGCCTGTGCTACCACCTCTTCTACGCTGCAGCCAAGTCCGCTGCGCAATGCCAGCTGTCCCTGCCTTGCGTCGGCGCCTTCATCCTCACTGCCTGCACCGCTGACGAGCCCAAGGCATGCACCTCCGACTCCATCGGACTGAACTCCACTGAGTGGGCCAGTAGCCCCCTATCGTCCTTTGACGAGCCGCCCCTGACGCCCAACGCCACCCAGTATGCACCGGGATCAGTGGCAGGCGTCTCCTTCCAAAATTCCTGGGGCGACTCTGCCTCGGCACTGCTTGTGTGGGGAAATGTGGACCGTCCTTTGAAAACACAGCTGGTGGAGGCTGTGGCTGAGGGCTTGGTGACGCTGCCCGTACCGCTCGGGCCAGAGTGCCGGGGCGGATGTGCGGTGACGGTGCTCCTGTCTGTTCCCAGCGCACCAGACGCTAACGCTCCTCCTGGTATGTGAAGACGGCTCCTTACACAAAAGCAACAGCAAGACAAGACAGAACAGTTTGCAAGCGCCTATGCACTCGCTGTGACTGGCTGTACTGGGCACGGGGGCTGATGAGCCAAGCAGCTCCCGCGCACATCGGTTCAGCTCACGCCATCGATCGACCCAAGCCCCATGCAGCACTTGTCAAGTCAAGAGTCAAGCACAAGCCATCGATCGACCCAAGCCCCATGCAGCACTT
>QAXH01002071.1:0-12678 GCA_004335635.1 Chloromonas sp. AAM2 | reverse complement strand
CATCGATCGACCCAAGCCCCATGCAGCACTTGTCAAGTCAAGAGTCAAGCACAAGCCATCGATCGACCCAAACCCCATGCAGCACTTTCCAAGTCAAGAGCTAAGCGCAAGCCATCACCAGCGTACTGGTTGTGAGGCAGTGACTGATGTTTGCGTCTCTTGCAGGCGTGCCCGTCTCCAAGCTGTTTGACGTTGGCTCGCCCCACACGCACGTCCTGGGCCCTGTGACTCTCGAGGTCAAGGAGGTGAGGCACCGGGCTGGTGTGGCCCTGCCGCACATGCTGCAGCTCTCACAACACAGGGAACAGGCCCCCTAGGACACAATACAATGAACAGGCCCCCTAGGACACAACACAATGAACAGGCCCCTGGGACACAACACACTCAAGACCGTGCGTAAGTTGCCGAACGTTGATAATTCAACAACAGAAAGTTGGTGTTCATGTGAACGTTTGCATGTTGAGTGGTGAGAGCAGTCATAACTACGCATGAGGCGGTTCTGGCTGCCCAGCAAGTGCCCCGCAGTCCTGTACTGAGTGCACTGAGTGCACTGTCCGCTGTCCTCTGCTCAGTGCTTGCATTAGCACACCTGGTGTTTTGAGCACTTAATGACAGTTCAATATCCTGCAGGCACTTCTGGTACATGAATCATTCTAACAATAGCTTTCTTATGTGTTGCTTCAGGCCTCCCAGCTGAACGTGAACGTGTCTGTGAGCAGCCCTGCCCGCGCTTCAGTGGGCGACACAGCGCTCGCCCTTGTGGCCCCGGGCAGCAACGCCTCCGTCACGGTCACTGTGACTCAAGGGGGCAAACCAGTGACCGATGCAGAGGTCACACTGGTGGCAGGTGGGACTGCTCATGAGCGTATAAAGCAGGTAGAAGCTATTGCGCTGTAGCTTAATAGCTTCATAACAACCTCGACCATCTGTCATGCACATGCGAGCATCAGCGGTCAGGACTACCCTTTCTGCAGCGACACAGCGGAGGTTCTGAATTCGGTATCACTGGCTTGCTGTTCCTTCTCTTGTACTGCCTTGCCTCACTTACCTGGCTGCACAGTTGACAAGGCGGTGCTGGACCTCGTGCCCTACCCGCTGCGCCCCCTGGCCGCCTCGTTGGCACTCAATCTGGCCGCCAAACTGCTCCCCTCAGAGGCAGATGGCTACTCTCAGGTGATGACGTGGGTTTGCGAGGCTGGTGACGGGTTTCCAGCTCTGCTTCCACCCTGCTCCATGCATGTTGCCCCATATGCCACTCGCGTAGAAGTTGAGGTTGAGACCTCCAGCAGTCCTCTGCAATGCGAGTGTGATGATGGTGCATGTGGAAATTGGCTCGTCGTTTGCTCGGCTTGTCAGACGACACAGATGTAATCAGACACACTCACACACTCGCTGACTCAGGGCCGTGTGGCGCCGGGGGCGCTGGAGGCAGTCTTCACCACACTCATGCGCCGCCTGGGGCTGGACCCCTGGCTACCAGCGGACACTTCAATCCTGCCAAGTGAGTAACCAACACCGCAGGGGGTTGGTTGCTGGGTTAGCAGCTGTTCGCACATGCTCGTGCTGGCTGGAAGTGATGTTTGCCGTGTATGTCATCAGCCAGTCTGGATCCTAGATATGGAGTATCACTGTCAGATCAGACAGGAAGCCAGACTGCTTGCTCAGTAGAAAAAGCATGAATCAATCCTTACCGCGCCAAGCTGCTTGCTGTACAGAAGATTGGATGATTCCGTTGTCTGCCTTCCATGCACGTCATCGTTTGCTTGCCTGCCTGATTCATTTCTGCTTGATATCATGAAACGCCTCCACTGCAACCAGGCTTGTGTTAGATGGCTCAATTCCGCTCCCCGCGCTCTCTGCCCTGGTGCTTGGTTCGATGCTTCAGAGCCCCTTACACCCTATGGCGACCTGGCAGCTGTTGACTACACTGACACAGCCTACCTGAACCAATTCACAACACCTATCACCTATGGATTGGCCCAGTGAGTGTGGCCCATGCAGAAGATGAGAAATGCCCATGAGCGTGGTCCCCATGGTGCTTAAGTGCTGCAGCGGCCAGAATACATTGCTGTTTGATAGTTGGACAGCGAGGCACCTGCCGGCTTCATGGCTGGTCTGTAAGCCACGCTGCTTGATGGCCGGCATTTCTGCAGTACTGCCAAACAATTCTGGTGTGTAGCAAGGTCTGTACAAGTGTTTGGCCAGGACACACTGTGTCTGCTGCTGCAGGGACGTTGCCCTGGTAGCAACAGCAGTTGACTGTACACTTGCCTTTATGCCCGCATGTACGGCCCTACTTCATGTCCTGCAGAATCTTGTGTCATGCCCGAGGCGGCTCCTGCCCGGACCTTCCCAGAAACCTTGCTGTCCCTGCCCCGCCCATGTTATTTGGCGAGTATGTCCCATGTCGCGCAGGTCGGTGTGTGGTTGGGGCGGCAGGCAGTGCGCTCCTAGAGACGCCTCCCGTTCCAGTGCCGTTTTTGTTACTGGACCTTCGAACGCCATCGAGGGTGAGTGGTCTTGGTAAACATGTTCAGTGAACGATCAACTGCTGGACTCGAAAACAGCGGTGTGTCACACAAGGGCATGGAGCATATACACACATGCAAAGTACATAGATGGGCTGGGGAAGAACTCGAGTGTTGTTGGTTTGTCTGCAGCTCTTCCCGTACTTTCACCGTCCGCCCAAGAAGACTCCAAAGCACAGGCCGCAGGCGGAGGCGGAGGTGGAAATGCAGGCACATCGTCCAGTGTGCGAGTGTCTTCCAATTTCATGGCGACACCTATGTTTGTGGTGCGAAAAACAACCGACAATGGTGCAGTTTCTGCTGACTTCAGAGCTCCAATGAACCTGGGCACGTTCATCGTCAGGTGAGACTGACTTGGCAGAGTTTTTGCTGGGCGTGGCTCGCAGACAGCCTGGGCCATGAAGACAACTGAGCTGTTGCAAGGGCGCCACAGGGCTGAGCATTGAATCCATTACCCGACATGCACAGGCTCAACGAACTAGCAGGCCACAAGGTCATGTTTGCGGCTCAGCTGCCTCATCTTGTCTTTGATTACCCTATGATGCACCTTGCTTGAGTGACTGGACCAGCACGCCACAAGGTTATGGCTGGAGCCGCTCAACACCCTTTGAATGCACCTTTCCACCCTGTGTTGTCAGGGCGTATGCCGTGTCACGGGGTGTGTCTGCCCTGGGCGGTGGTGAGTCGTCCCTGGCCGTGCGCCGGTCCCTGTCGCTCACAGCCTCCCTGCCGCGCATCGTGCGCACTGGAGACACGTTTCTGGTGGGTGGGCAGCTTGCTGTTGTTGTTGCTGCTGTTGTTTCATCTTTCGTCAATGGGATGTGTCCTGCAACTCAGGGACGAATGAATTTAAGTTCAATGATTGCTGCTGCTTGTTACGGCAACACTACCATCGCCAGTGATGTACTTGACAGTCAGACCTAGTGCACTGGGTCGATGATGGCATAGTGTGGATGGGTGCGTTTGGAATCGTGACCAAAATGCATGTTTCAGCAGCGACTGCTGCTTGTGCGTTTGCAGGCTGGTGTGCTGGTGACTTCCCCGGGCCTGGGCGCTGATGCCCCCTCCTTTGAGGTGACAGTGCAGCTGCAGCCGGCCCGGGAGCAGGGACCGGTCAGGCTGCTGTCGCAGTCCAACTCTGTCAAGGTCACCCTGTCAGGCAAAAACAACCAGGCAGAGGTGCGTAGAAGTGCTTGCAAAACGCAAGAGGCTTGACAAAGCCTGGCCCTTGCCTGCTTGTTTGTTCACTTGCCACGCTTGACGATTGTTGTCCGGGACAGCATGATGTGGCTGTTTACTTGAGGCAAAGCCAGCACCACATCGGGGCGCTGAAGTTTCCTTGGTTTGCTCTGCTGCAGGCGCGGTTCAACATGAGTGCTGCTACCCTGGGCACAGCCAAGCTCCAGTTCACAGCCACAGACAGTGCCGGTGCGACTGATGTTCTGTCAACCGCCGTCCCGGTGCTGCCTCAGCAGTCAGCTGTGTTTGTCGCGACGTCCTTTGCGCTGCGGCAGGACAACGAATCTGGAAGTGGCAGTCGATGGCAGGAGGGCTTGCAGCTGCCGGCCGCTGTGCGTGGCAGTGGCGGTCTTGAGCTGACGGCAGGGGTGGGCTACCTGCCTGCCATCATTGCTGCAACCAATGCTGTAGCCGCCCAAAGGGCCACACAGCGGTGGGCAACAGACAGACTACTCTCAGCAACCTCAATGCAACCTTATCCTCGAGCACGTTACCAGATCCAGCTGGTCTGTCATGGATTTGCAGTGCTCAATGAAAGTGCAGAACAGTTGATAGTTGTGAACGCTGCACGTTGTAGTCGACGTCCACGATCATGCCTCATGAACGGCTGAAGATGAGCAACAGTCATTGCCCCTGTAAGCCAAGCCTTGTTGTTGTGTGTGCAGGCCTGGCGACCCCTTGGATGCCACCACCGGCCTAGCCCTGGCCATAGTGCCGCCTGTGCTGGCAAAGTACAAGCAGCCAATGACTGCGTTGCAGCAGAGCAACGCAAGCGACGGCCTGGATGCGCTCGCAACCCTCACGGACAGGACTCTAGGCCTGCTGCTGTATCCACTAGGTATGAGATAGCACTGTGTAAAGCAGGAGATGTTTAGTTTGTTTAGTTGTTTAAATGTATAGTTTGTTTATGTGTTTATGTGTGTGTGAAGTAGCAGGGGTGTGAAGTACCAGATACTTAAGGACTGGAGGGGCGAAAATAGAGCGAGCAATTGATCACTGCATGTACAGTCTGGCGTGTATGGTGCAGCGTGGCAAGCTTGTAAGATCGGTTTCATGTGCAGCATTTGACAGTCAAGTGGCGTCCATGTCTGCCCGCAGAGCGCTGGAGCTACACGCCAAACCGTGCGGACATCGTCCTCAATGCCCAGGCCGCCTACCTGCTTTCGGGCCTCAGCTACTCGGGCACTGCACTCAGGGCTGCATGGGAGGGCGTGTTGGTCAATGTGCCCGTCTGGCGGGTGGCTGCGGCACGGCAGCTGGTGCAGGACGCCACATCCCTGCGCAACGCCAACCCACCACAGGCATACCAGGACTGGTTTACACAGGCATGGGTCAGGTGCGCATGGGTTCTGGTGCGTGCCACATTTGCTGCATGCACTCCATTGTGTCGGCTGGCACTTGCCGCAACATAGGTTGCAGTACCATTCACCCTGCCCAGATAGCGCACGTGTCTCCCTAGTGCAGCTGATGGCCTGTGCTGCAATCATGCGCCTCGGCAGCTCACTTTTCATCGCCTGAAAGCAGTTTGATCGAGAGCGGGTATACTTCATGCGAGGCATTCGGCATAAATTTGCTTATGATGATCGTTGTACATCATGAGCATCTGCTGGCGCTGTGCGCTGATGGCTGCAATCCAAGCTGACTTGAGTCGCTGCACATGTTGGCTTCCACACTGATCGCAGAGTTGTCGTGGGTGCTGAGTGGCAACCAGCGACATGCGGCTCGGCACAGGCAGGGGAGCTAGGTGGCGTGTGCACCTACGACAGCAATGTCAGGCGAGTGAGGAGTGCGCCGTCTCTGGCAACATCCTTCAACGTTGCGTGCATGGCTTCAGAATGCAAATCCCAATGAACTGCGTACAATTGGTTTGCAAGCCTGCTGTCTGAGCGGCCAAGCCACAATCGAGCTACCGTGTGCTTTTGCACTAAATTGGCCGATTCACGAACATGCGCAAGGATGCACCTGTGAGTCACTCGCACTGCGGTTGATGCGAATGCTGTGCCACAATGCTGCCTGCAGCACCGACCTGTCCCTGGCACCTCTGCTGAAGGCAGCACCCAACGCCAGCCTCACCGTGCAGCTGCTCACTGCACTGGCCCTCGAGGTAGGCCCAGCAACTTGTCATCACTTAGCCCGTCACAATTCACTGGGAGCCGGGACATTGTATTCAGCTGACCCTTGCATGCAGTGCACCATTCTTTCTGCACTCAATTTCTGCAGGCCCAGCTTTCCACAAGCCTACTGCACTCAAGCCCTTCAAACTTGTGTTTGACTTGTTGCAGGCCACAGGGAATACGAAGTATGATGACTTTATTTCCTCCACTGCTGACGCCGTGATCAGCTCTGTGCGTGTGACGGCCCGCACTGCCTACCTGGCCGCCTCCCCCGGGGCAAGCGGGGCCGCGCCACTGGAGACACAGGCGCTGGCACTGCGGCTGTTGGTAGCGCTGGCCAGGCCGAAGGACGCGATCCTGTTGCAGAAGATAGCTGCCCACCTCGCCGCGCCTGACGCAACCAGTAGCGGCGTCTTCACAAGCATCCTGCCACCGCAAACGCAGTCAGCTTGGGTGAGCTTAAGCATGCCGGACATGATACTGCGCACTGGGCATGCTGGGCCTACACCAAACTAGTAGAGGCCATGGCCCGGCTCAGTGTACCCAACTAGTCACTGCGTCTGAGCCAGGGTGTGGCTAGAAATTGCATGTGGCTAGCTCCACCGCAACACCTAGAACGGTTGGTATCCAGAGACATGAATCCACCCCACTACGTTCCATGCATGTGTATATGCAGGTGACTGCTTTGGTGGCGTCCAGCTTGGCCCTGTACGACCAGGCCGCGGGCAGCACGCAGCCTGACCTGAGCGTCAGGGCAACTGTAGGCGACAAGACTGTTCTCACAGTGAGTACGGTAATAGACAGAGAAGAATGCAGCAGAAACACAACATGTGGTTTTGAACGCGTGTGTGCGTGAATCGGTAATCGCACTAAAGCCTCACGGCCTTGGGAGTCCTTTGCAATGCAGGCAGTACTTTCCTGATTATGTATAACGGAAGATTTCATCTGCAGGTTCCATGCCGTTTGTTTGCGACCTCAGGCCAACTTCAATGCGAACACTTCCGGCCGGCCCCTTCCCCGCTCGTCCACCCCTTGGAGTCAACTGCCATCCCCACCACCTGACCTTACATTCAACGTGACGGGCAAGGGAGAGGTGAGGTGCAAAGTGACACTCGTGCACTGCTTATTGATGGAAGTGCACCAGCGCGGTATTGCTGAATCACCTGAATACCACTTCACCATGACAGAGCCCACCTTCAAGCCATAGGCTGCTTGAAACCTTGCACCTAACCCAATGCTGCATGACATCAAGTCTTGCCATGCCGAAGAGGTGTAGAAATAATGTCCTTGTGACCTCGCTCCTGCAGGTGAGCGTGTCTGCCGGCCTGTCCTTTGTTCCGCTCAAGCCGCTGCCCTTCCCCACCTACCGGGGCATCTGGGTGTCCTCGGTCATCCAGGCCACTGACCCGCTGACTGGCCAGGCCACGGGCCCACCTTTGCAGCAAGCACCCCTGGCAGCATTGCTTCAGGTCACGGTGCAGGTGGGGAAACCAACACTTAATCCTGACTTGCGTGTGCCTAGCAGCTCTCGACTGTTGCCTAGTGTGCCTAGCAGCTCACTCACTCTGTTGCCTGTTGTTACGCTGCCCGACAGCCCGGATCTCAGCCATTGTGCACCTCATCTTTCCCCATGCACGTCGCAAAGACATGTGCACGTTTTCTTCTGCCATGTGGGCCGAGGTGCCTGGGTCGTAATGTGCCACACCAACATGCTGCTTTGCACAAATGCGCCCCTGTCTGATGCCGTCAGGTGACCAGTCCCGACGACCTGAGGGCTGTGACTGTGGAGGCGCTGACTGCGGGTGGCCTGGAGCCCCTGGACCCGCTCACCTCAGCAGGCAGCGGCACCGGGGATAACTGCCCCCTGGCCATGTGGGCGGGCGATGCGTTTGCCGGCTACTTTCGGTCGTGGTGGTGGCCCGTCTGCCCAGCACAGGTGCGCCATCACTCGGTGTAGTCATGCCCACTGAATTTGTGCCCCGGGTCAATGTAGCTTGCATGTAGTTAGTTCACACTCTGGCACACACTGGAGCAGAAGCCCGCGCTACGCTACGGGAGAGTTCAAGGGCAGTAACCTGTCATGCTGCCACAGTGTGCCATGCCACATGAACAACAAAAGGCAACCTGATTGCTGGCCAACACACCGCTTTAGCCGACTGCCTGCAGGTGCTCAGCCACTTATACAGTGTTCTGCAGCACATTCCAGGCACAGGGCAGTACTTAACAATTGTAGTCGGTATTGGCTGGTGTGCAGTCGCTGTTGCTGCAATAAGGGAATGCACGTTGTATTCCCGGTGCTGTGCATGCAGGAAATCCGCCCAGCACGTGTGACGTGGCGATGGCAGCGCCTGATGGCGGGCACCCACACTGTCGCATACAGCGCAGTTGCCGCCACGGAGGGTGCGTTCCAGCTGCCGCCAATCAAGGCCTCGGCCGATGACCAACCAGAGGTAGGTGGTGATGAAACTGTTGGCCATAAGAACAGGTTTGCTGGCTCTGGAGTGGAGTGACCGCTAAGTCCGCCTCAGGTGCTACATGTTGACAATGCAGATGGCCTGTTGCATATGTTGGCTCTGCAAAGCCGCGACTGGTTGTATCCTTGGCCTGCTGTGCCCTGCATGTTTCTTCACTTTTGGTCTGGGTTTCCGACTCACTGATGTTGACATGATGATTGCAGGTCATGGGCATGACAGCGTCAAGCGTGTTCACAGTGGGAGGTGCTGGCAGTGCAGCCGTGCCCCTCTCCCCTTCTCCAGCTCCCAAGGGATGCGCAAAGGACTGCAGCGGCCATGGCGCATGCAACACTGTAGACGGGACCTGCATATGCGTGGCTGGCTGGACGGGCGAGACATGCGACATGCAAGCCTCTTGAGTGCTGATGATGAAACCAAAGACCTTGCGCAAGACCGATTAATTGGTTTACATTTTGCTTTCGTTGGACATGGAAACCAGAAGCATGTGGCCCCATTGGAAGCCAGCGTTGAAATTCATGATACATCTGACTGCCATTGATCGCTTGCAATCGGTGTGAGGACTGTTCAGTCCTTGTTGGTATGCGCGATTTTGTGCGTACAGCATCCTCGCCAAATTGGATTTCGCATTTATCATTCTGCTCTGTACATACTTGAGGCCAGCTGCTTCATTCTGTGATTTGAAAGTTAATCTGCCAAGAAATTTGAATTGCAGTGCCATGCCTGCATTTGATTGCTGGTTGTTTCCCAATCTGTGCACTTAGCAAGTTTTGTTGAGCCCAATTCGTGGAAATCGACGTTCCTTCTTCGCGTGATGTGTCCTTGGTGTTCATCTGGTATCCACACATCAGTGCGCGTTGATTGCACTATGTAAACTGGGTTGCATACCAGAAAATGAAATGAAGCGATGCCTTTACACAGAGGACCAGCTTGCCATGTCATGCCACAAGGCAGGTAGAAGAATGCAAATTGATACGAGTGCGCAATTCTCGTATTCCGGTCTCGGTCAGTCAGTCCGGGCAAATCGCCTTACAAACGTTGCTTGTGAGATGGCAACGTGCACATCATCATCTCTTCTTGCCCTTGGCAGTGCTCTTGGCTGTCGGGGATGTGCGAGCAGCGCCCTTGCCCGACGGCACCTTGCTGTTTCCGGGAGCAGGGGCGCCTGCTGCCTCAGCGGCCTCCGCCTGGCGTGCCATGGCCTTCTTGGTCATGCGGGTTGCCTCGGCTTCCAACGGATCGTCGGGCCTGCGAGCCAGGAGACACACAGAGCAGCCACACCACATGCAGGCAACAACTCAAACTCAGATATGGCAGTCGAGCAGTTGTCGTTGCTATTGGGCTTGGTAGGAGATGCGAAGGCAGATGAGCGACAGACAGGTCCTTGAACTCATGAAGCAGGGGACCGATATGGCTGTAGTGATTGGCACGAAGGGGCTGTCCCGGAACGAAGAGGTTGGTCGCCTACAAGCCTACGGAGCACAAGCGTGCACTGACCAGTAGTGCTTGGGGTACCGCCCCTTGCCCTCCTTGCGCACGGCTGCCCAGGACGTGCGCCAGAAACTGGCAAGGTCCCGGGTGATCTGCAGGCAGCGGCATTGCAAACAGCAACAGGAGGTTCTCAGTGGAAGACCGAGGAAGAAGAACATGAGACAGTATTTCAAGACCCATAAGTACAAGAAGCGTGTGTTGTGTCGGTTGCTTGAGGTATTTGAGCACTTTTTAGCCGTCCAGTCTGTTGTGCTGCAGCGTAATGTGGCTTCAGACAGACTCAGTTCCTGGCACCGTGTTTACCACTTCCAGGTGTGCGCTGACCTGCATGGGCTGTTGGCCGGGCGACAGGAGCTCCAGCGCCACGGGCACGCGCCCCCCCGCCACACGCGGCGTCTCGGCCAAGCCGAACACCTCCTGCAGGACAGCACAAACACAAACACATGCTCACCAGCGCGCCGCATCATGCAATATTGCATGTGCCTCTTTCCGTAGACGTGTCGAGTGGCGTGTGTGCAAAACTGTGATGCCTGTGCACACAACCTCTTCGTCTGCTGCAGAAGTAATTTAAACACAACAGAGTTGAATCTGCCAGCAGCCATGAGCTTGATCGCCCTGTGTGTTGTCCCTGAATACGTGCTGCTTGGCGGGTCGCACCTGTATGCGGCAGCTGGCTGTGGGGGGGTCGCGGCTGTAGTCGATGCGCGCATGTGTGCCGGTCGGCAGCAGCACTGAGGAAGGCACCTCGCGCTCCACACGCGCAGCATCATCGCGGCTCACCATGCACTGAAACATGTGCAGCAAGCATGTCAAGCAACAGCTGTCATGCGCATCAGTCAGCTGCCCGCTGTTCAAAACGTTCCATCAAGGCAAGGAGCAGCCAAGCAGCGATTGACATGCAGTAGCCAACTGCCCTTCCAAATGCAACGAACCTCAAAACCATTGTACAAGTGCTGAAAACCGCCTGATTGTAGCACGTCAGCGCAAAGTGCAGCAGCAGCCAAGCCTACCACGTGCACAGGCGACTCTGGCAAGGCTGCCTGATTCAGTTTTGCGGTAACGGTGATGGGTGAAAGCTAGCCAAACATCATTTAAGCCAATATGCATACGCACAGTACAAGCGTGAACAACACACTTGTAGTACTAGGACAGCCGGCCCTGCACTCACCCTCAGTATGGCTGTCCAGTCAAGGCGTGTGAGATCGGCCTTGGTCCTGACCCCCATCAGGTAGGGAGGCAACCAGGATGGGGCGCTGCGACCGCACACAGGGCAGGAGGTTGAGGACATGAGTACAACAGGCTCTGCATGCCGCCACGGCATAAGAGCTGGTGCTGGTGCTGGTGCTGGTGCTGGTGCTGGTGCTGGTGCTGGTGCTGGTGCTGGTGCTGGTTGGAACACGTCCATGCTGCTCTGCATTCACACTGCGCTGCGTGCACTGCAACATCAGTTGTGAGCACTGCAGTTGCGGAGATGGGTCGTTGATTAAACTGCATGTTGGCCGCCCACTGAGTTGCGGCTTCTGCAGGTGAGGGTCAGCGTCTTGATTCAAACCACAGCCTGTATCTCACCTGGCTAGCAGAGCTTCATCGGACAGGTCGGGTAGGCTGGAGGCGGGAGGACTGCTGGTGGCAAGGTCTGTGCGCCTGGGGCCACACTCACACAGTCACATCTTGTAATGTTGTACCAACAAAGGGAATTGTATGCAGCAAGTCATGACGGTTGATCTGCAACCTTGCATGTCGACACTGGGTCAGCTTGCTGATGCCATGTAAGTGGGCTAATGCCCTCAGCGAGATCCTGGTGCAGTTGCGGAGTTTGTGCCCGACCTTAGCCACAGCACGCGTTGGCGCCACGCCTCCAGGTCCCTTGACAGCCCCACGCCCCGCACCCCGCCCATCTCCTTAAAACCCTGCGAGGGAGGGGCACAGGCATGCGGCGTAAGGGGCACGGCACAGGCAAAGCACTCGACCAGTCAGACTGCAAACATACATCCCTCAAGGGTATCAAGTAACCAGTCCGTGAGCAGTGGCTCCAACTGAATGGCGTGAGTGACACCCTGCCGGGAGTGAGCCGCCGAGGTGTGGCATGAGCAGCAGAGCATGACGCGAGGAGGCACTCACTCAACCAGTGAGACTGGCTTGACGGTACTTGGCATAAGCTGCGTGGTTCGCCCGGCAGATATTCTATCACAAAGGCGGTTCCACTCCCCGCTGATGCAGCTAACCTGCTTTTGAACGCTGCCCTGTCCTGTGCCCGTGTGCCTGCAGCCCCTGACACACATGCAGAGAACCCACCTGCAGCACGGCCGGCAGAGCCTGTTCGTCTGTGATGGGGATGCTCCGCTCGTTCAGGACCAACCGACCCAACCGCCGCTGCTGGCGGGCGAGGACTGCCTTGGTGGCACTGGCCCAGAACACCACCTGGGCCACCGCACATTCAACATGGGATCCGCCCTGTGGTGTGCGCTGGTAACCAACAGCATAGCCGCACGTACTTGACAACCTATAACACAGGTATAATCTAACACAGTGTGCGCTGCCGTCTTGTGCAGCAGCCCTAGTGAACAAGGCGAGGTGCAAATAGCTGAAACATGCAGGCATGATGCTTGATGACCACCATCTCATCAGTCAGGACAGCCCACTCGACCATCATGCTATGGCCAATCAGATCATGAAGCATCCCCTGGGCTGTGTGTGTGGCCTACATTGCGTTGAGTCACGAAGTCCTTGAGGTACCGGTCGACTGCCGACCTGCAAAGGCACGGGCACTGACGGGGGCGTTTGCAGGCACCAGTACTGGGAGTATCTGGGCCTAGCCATGCAGTGACACTCGGT
>QAXH01002070.1:0-37554 GCA_004335635.1 Chloromonas sp. AAM2 | reverse complement strand
TACAGACTTCTGAGGTGTTTACCTGTCAGATGGGTCACACACCCATTTTGTCTTTTGACACTGTAGTTCCTGTCTAGACATGGTTTGCTGTCCCAGAAGTGGCAGTGCACCGTCTACCACAACACGCGATGTTCACTCCGCTGTTCAACCCATGTGCGAATGACACGCACACATACACATGTTGACTGACACACAATGGTTCCTGGCGGTAATACAGACCAATTCACACAAGAACTGTCCCAGAACTGGCAAACTTTTTTTTTTTCCAAGTAACCGCAAACAAACCTTCTCACCTTATTTACGTAGGCCTGGCAGGCCTAAAGGAGATCAGGTTGCCGGTCAACTGTAACTCGTTGTAGAATCTTGTCAGCTAGATGGCGGACGACGAACAGACCGGCAAGAGCACCGGGCCCCCAGACTTGGCGTTGGACAGTCGCGAGCAAGTTGGCTTCATATCGTGGTACAAGTCGCTACCTCAGGTTAGACACAAGGCATCGTGCCTGTCATAGTGCGCAGACATCACCAGCTTTGCCTCCTGTTTGATAATTTTGAATGTCCAGCGGCTGCACCCTACTGGCACTTGATGCTCGCAGAACGACCAGTGCATCCGGTTTCTTAATCGCAAGGTGCGCTTTCCTAAGTTTGGTTTCCTCACAAGGTGTAAGAGCATGCCGAGGGCGACTAGTGCATGACAACCCTCAAACCTTGCTTGCAGGATTTTTATTCAGTGCACGGAGAAGATGCTGTGTACGTAGCGCGCAAGTTCTACAAGACCACAGCTGTGATCAAGCACTTGGGGCCGGCTGGCAGCAGCGGTCTAGACAGTGTGACACTGAACAAGAACTTGTTTGAAACTGCGCTGAGAGACCTGCTCCTTGACACGGCAGACAGGACAGTTGAGCTTTGGGAAGGCAGCGGATCATCATGGAAGCTGTCGAGGTGAATGGAGCATGCATGCCTGCTGGCCTCAGCGCGCATGGGGATTGCATGGGGATATGCACGGCAGCCAGTGCACGCCCTTGGCACGCAGATCAATACATGCGAGTCTTGCAAGTCTGGCTTTATAGCTGCGTGCAGCAGTCAGGTACTGCCAGAGATCATCCCAGTCATTTGCGCTCATCGTCTGCCAAGCAAGTGTCAGTACTGATTCGGCTACCGGTATGTTCTGCCAATGTTCTGGCTGATCGTGAACGCGCGTGCCCACAGGACTGCAAGCCCTGGGCGGCTGGGTGCCTTTGAAGAGGAGTTGTTCCGCTCAGGCAATGACCTGACTGATGCACCTGTGGTAGTGGCAGGTCAGTGGCTAGCAGCTAGGATTAACCTTCAAGCAAATACCCCTGAACTTACAGGCTGGGACCAGCAAGATCAAGTAGGAAGCTTCAAAACAGCATTAAAGTACTGCCTAGAAGAGATACGCATACGATGATGCGGCGATTTCCAGCTGATGGACTGAACAAGGAAGTGCATGGCCCAGCATGGCTGAACCCAGCGCCCCATACTGCTGCATGTCAGTTTTGTCGTGATTGCCCAAACCCCTTGACCCTTACGTGCTGCAGCCCTTGGCTTGTATCATCATTATTCATCATTACGTAGCTTGTCTCGTATGGTGCAGGCTTGAGAGGATAGTTGTTGATCTCAGTCTAGCACTTTGCCATTTGCCTCGAGCTGGGCGTGGCTCATCACAAGTTCACACAACGAAGTGAGTTGAAGTTTTGGCTGACTTGAGCCGTCGGCCGTTTCTGCAGTGAACCTTGCCACGCGTGAAGGCCAGCGTGAGGTGGGCGTGGCATACGTGGACAGCGTGGGCCGGCGGCTGGGCGTGGCTCAGTTTGTGGACGATGAGTCGCTGTGTGAGCTGGAGGCGCTGCTGGTGCAGTTGGGAGCAAGGGAGGCACTGGTGGTGAAGGTGTGTATATACGTGCGCATGCGTGCGTGTGCGTCCGCGTGTGTGTGTGTGTGTGTGTGTGTGTGCGCGCGCATGTGAGCACATCTGTATCGTCCCACAAGTGGAACAAGGGATGGGAGATTCACACAGGAACAAGCAGGCATGCGACGCCAAAGCAATGCAGGACAGCCAAGAAGGGGTGACACAGGGACAAGCAGGCCAGGCTTGGCTGGCAAGCCAAAGCGGCGCAGCACAGTCAAAAGTGCAGTGCAGCTGCACCATGCCTGACAGCACCTGTAGGTGCAGCTTGCGACTGGCCAATTGACCAGCTCAAGGGGTAGACAACACCGAGGGTGGGGGAGGGCCCTGGAATTCAGCCTGTGCTGGCCAGGCTGTGCTGGCACGCCAAACTAAAGTGCAGCTAGAAACAGACGGTGAGGCAGCACCCAGGTCCCTCAAGGCGGGGGGCACAGCAGCACTGTTAGAGGCAGAATGGGCTGAGCGGGCCTTGACAGTGCAGAAGAGGGTTGCTGCTGTCCTCCACCCTACTGTTCAATAGGTGTGTCAAACGCCATCTGCTGCTACGTTTGTCGGGGTGTCAAGGGCACGCATCAGCAGGTAGTACCCCCCCTTTGTCTGCACATCACAGGATGACAAAGCTGCTGGTACCACTGCACCGGATGGGCTGGACCCAGCTGGCGGTGCGGGGGGCGTGCAGCGACGACTGGCGGACGTGCTGGAAAGGTGAGAGCGATGCGTGCCGCCCACATGTAACTCCAGGAGCAACACAGTGCCACACCCAGAGCAACCAACCTACCCAACCCACGGTCACCAGGTGGCCTCAGGGGGGACACAAAGGCAAAGCGTGGCGGGCTGAGCAACCAACCCAATCATGCCCAGATTTGCATTCCAAGCTCAGCTTCGATACTCAATGCCGCAATGCACTTCCTTCCAAGACCCCAGGCTTGCACCTGGCACCAAGGCAGGTGGCAAATCCGTGGCATTTCTCAGGTGGCTTGCCATTATAGAGCAGCAGAGTTACACGTGTTCTGATGCAAAGAGCACAGTAGGGCATGCCGTGCTTCCAATGCCGCATGCACTTGAAGGCCGTAATGCACACTAGCTACACCTGCATGCATGGTCTGCCCTTGCACAAGAGGTTGCTCGTATGGCACGTTTCACCATGCAACAGCGTCAGCCGCAGCACCAGGTCAGATTTGCATCAAAGGATGCCAACAACCTGCTGCCAAGCTGAGGATGCCCAAATGAAAGTTGTGCATGTTGTTCCTCGCGTGCAGGTGTGGCGCCATGTGCAGCTCACGAGCCCGCTCCTTCTTCTCCACTAAGCATTTAGAGGCGGACCTTGCTAAGCTTGTCAAGGTAAGAGCACGCTTCTGCCCCTTACACACCCGCAGTCATGGCTGTTCCAAGCGGATGAGTACACTGTTGCCTCTTGGACATTGCCCAACCTTGCATTCTGTTGGCCAAAAGGACATCAACTGCAGCTGAAGCTGAACCAGGCATGCATGAGCTTGCAGTAATTGTGTCGTTGGAGGTTCCTTTTTGGATACAGACATGGGGACCGCACTATTGCATGAAGTTTTGCACAAAGCTGCTCCATCTCACAGGGTGGATGTGTGGAGCAGCACGCCGTTGTACTGGAGCGGACAGTTGCATGCGGCGCGCTGGCCGCTGCCCTGTCGTTCTGTGAGGTGCTGGGCGACGCCAGCGGCCATGGCAGATGGGAGCTGGGGCTGCACGACGCGCACAGATACATGCGACTGGTAAGACAGAGCCTCAGTACTTGTATCCAATGCCCTCCAAATGGTTTTTTTGGCTATGTCCAGAACACCCATGCAGAGTTTGACGACGGCAGTGGGTCTTTTGGACGGAGGCGCCCGAGGTCCATAAGACCTGCAATCCCGAGTTTGTGCTGTCGATAGCTGATTCATGGTGTTTGACTGTAGACGTGGGCAAGCGCCTGAACTTAATCGATGATAGACGTGGTCGTGTTGCTAGAGCGTTTGCTGTACTGGCTGTCGCAGGACGCTGCTGCTCAGCGCGCTCTCAACGTCTTTCCGAGCCGACTGGACGCGAACAGCGCGTTTAGCCTCTACGGGCTACTGAACCGCTGCCGGACAGCCATGGGCAAGCGGCGACTTCGCACATGGCTCAAGCAACCGCTGATCGTTCCAGAGGAAATAAACGCACGTCTGGATGTTGTGGAGGCGCTTGTGCAGGACGCCGAGCTAAGGAGTAGGCTGAGGGACACGCAGCTTCGAGGTACTTGCCTCAAAGATTACAGCGGTTCTCCTGATTCTAGTTCTAGCTAGTGCATCTGTAAATGACAATTGACAATTGACACACACCTGCCAAACCTCAGATATTACATCGTTCTAACAGCCTTTCCACGGGATGTGTTGGCCTGCAATGCTGACCTCTCAGTGCTTCACGCCGACTTGATCGCAATGCCCGCACCAGGTCCCTTAGCTGTGGTACGAACGCGTTGAACAGAATATGATGACGTTGCACCACCTGATCAGAGGCCCAGGGCGCTTAGCTATGCTGCGATGATCGTTGGGCAGGCTTGCCAGACGTCCAGCGCTTGGCACGCAAACTTGATGGCAAGCGCGGCGTGACGCTTGCGGACTTGTGCGCACTCTACCGCTGCTCGGCACGTCTGCCCCTGGTCGAGGACGCCTTGAGGGCGCACGAGGGACCCCATGCGCAGCTGCTGTGTGCAAGGTAGCTCGAACACACACAGGTTGCTCCACTAACCTATTTAATCCGTCGAACCTCTAGCCGAAGAAAGTCAAAAAGCGATTGATTCCGAGTTTCGACCAACAGACCACGCCGCTGCCTGTCATTGCGTCCTGCCATAACCCCCACCCACGAATCAATGCTCACCAAGTCCTGTACAGCAGATCACACAAGGGCTGCCCACTTGGTTGCCGACCCTTTGACGCAGGTTTGCTGAACCTTTTGCATCTGCCCATGACGCGGAGCATTTGGTCAAGTTTGAGGAACTTGTTGAGGCAGCCGTGGACTTGGACAGGGTGCCTGACGAGTACCTGGTGGCACCAGCATATGATGCACGGCTAGAGGTAAGGGGGAGAACAGCCAGGGAAGGGGTGCATGATGAGGCCGGCTGGTGACGTGTGTGGGTGTGTTGTATTCACTGCGTACACGCCGCAAATCCAACAATCAAGATGAGCAGCACGTGTGCCGGTTTCGGCCAAGCGAACTGGCCTGCTAACCTCTCCTATCATGCAGTCTTCCCCTCTCATGCAGTCTTCCCATTCCGTTCCAGGCTGTTTCAGTGTGGCTTGCCCTGACCTTTGACGTTCCGCCCTGTTGCAGCCTGACTGCCTTTCCCTGGCGTGACTAGGCCTCCTGGCCCTTCTTGCGTCCTTTTCTTTACTCTTTGGCCTTAGCTTAGGCGACTTAATCATGTTCTGCCTTCAGTTGGCCTGCCTTGCCTGCTTTGTTCGCTGAGTTCGTTTTGCTTTCTTGCTCAGGGTAGGCCAGGGCGGTGCCCATTCCGGTTCGTGTCCTCTGACGGCTTCCATGGTGTCAAAACATCTATAAATTCCAGGCTGCAGTCAATGGCTTGAGTGCCAGCTCGCGTTTTGGCCACTGCCAATGGCCTTCCATTCACTCGCCATCTGGCAGTCGTCTGTAATGGTGTTTCATTAACTGCTTGTCCATCATGATTCCCTTAACGTGCAACATTGTAAATGTGGGTGTCTTGGATTCTGCTTCAAATGGTTGCTCGCGTACTCGTCACCGTTGATGCCTTTCACCTTCCGCCTGATCGCTGCTTGCCCATTGATCTGCATTTGTGTAATCTGTGCTGTTGTAGGAAGCCTACATCAAGTAGTCGAATAATCTGACAACTGCAAAGCTGTAGAAACCGATAATACGATGGCACTGAAAAAACACTGTTCCTGTGGCTCCCTTGATGTGCAGCGTCTGCGCAACGCCAAGCTGTCCGCGGAGGCCGCGATCGAGCGGTTGATTGAGTCCGCCGCCAGTGACCTGGGCCTGGAGCTGAACAAGACCATCAAGATCGAGTGGCACAAGGCCGCCAACCAGAGGACCAGATGCATGCGCATCACGCAGAAGGAGGAGAAGGCAGTCAGGAGCAAGCTGCAGGCAAAGTGAGTGAGGCAAGAGAAATGTGGTAAACTCATTTGAAAATGAAGTAATTGCAGGGGCACGCAGCTTCTGCTGTGGGGTTGGAAGCTTCTTTGTTGACTTGACTGTTGACTACTGACGCGCGACTGTCAACTGTTGGCGTGCGATTGTCGACTGTTGCCGTGCGACTGTCGACTGTTGATGCGAGACTGTCGACTGTTGGCGCGGCTGTCAACTGTTGGCGTGCGACTGTCGACTGTTGATGCGAGACTGTCGACTGTTGGCGTGCGTTTGTCGACTGTTGGCGTGCGACTGTCGACTGTTGGCGTGCGACTGTTGACTGTTGGCGTGTGACTGTCGACTGTTGGCGTGCGTTTGTCAACTGTTGGCGTGCGACTGTCGACTGTTGACGTGCGAATGTCGACTGTCGGCGTGCGAATGTCGGCTGTCGGCGTGCGAATGTCGGCTGTTGACTGTTGACGAGCATCACTCGTCCGATCCTACAGAAGCAGCACTCACGATGTAGAGTGACACGCACACACACACACGCACACACACACAGTCAGTGCCCTGTCTCACCCTTCAGGTACAAGACGCTGAGCACTGGACACACACACACGCACACACACACACAGTCAGTGCCCTGTCTCACCCTTCAGGTACAAGACGCTGAGCACCACCAAGGACGGCGTGCGCTTCACCACTCGGGCCATGGAGGCCGAGGCGCTCAAGCTGCAGGAGGCATCAGCAGCCTACGAGGAGGTGCAGAGGGAACTGGTGGAACAGGTGAGGGAGAGAAAACGTGTGGCACATGCATGTGGCAATGCAGACGTAGAAGTGGATGCACTCGGGTAGGCATACCGAGTTGGTCATCATCATCGTCATTACATAGCTTATCATAGTTAAACCCACGGTATTGCAGGACCACACAGTCAGGCGTTCAGCAGCAGCCAACATCACCATGCAAGTTGGTGTGTGCTGAGTACTCTGTGCCGCTGCAATCCAGTGCGTCCCTGCCAATAGCGGTTCTTGCTATGTCTCGCATCCCCCGGCATGGTGCCTATGGTATGATATGCGTGATTGGATCCATCTCAGCAGCCCATCAAGCCTGGGCTCCCATGCTTGGTTGCATTGATTGCTGGTGCAGTGGTGCAGCTAGAATTTGTGCTGATTGTTTGCCCTCCCGCCCTTGCACCTGCTGAGCAGTCCTTCCCGACTGAAGATCATGTAAACAACGACACCCACAACAAAAAAGTTTGCCGGTTCTGGGACAATTCTTGTGTGACTCTCAGTTCTGGTTCTAAGTGTACCTACTCAGGTGCCTACAAAGGCACTTGGTCAACCTCGCACATCCCACAGTCCATATGCCACACTTGTGGTTGCAGTTGAGTACCCGATCTTAGCTGCAAATGCGATGTGTGGTTGCAGGTGGTTGCCGTTGCCCACACGTTTGTGGAGGTGTGGGATGGCGTGGCGGCGCTGCTGGCGGAGCTGGATGTGCTGGCGGGCTTTGCCGACCTGGCGGCCGCCGCGCCCTCGCCTTACACACGCCCAGTGCTGCAGGTAGGAGGGCACCTGAAGGATAAGGGGTTTACGTGAGATCGGTGAAATACCCAACAGTGGTTGCCACATTCAGGTGTTTAAGGTAGGGCCTGGTGAGATGTGCGGTTGAGACATGCAAGGTGCAAGCCAGTGCCAATGCTGATTCAGAAGGGGACCCTGCATCCTGCACGTGCGTGTTTGGCATACGCCCGCGCCTTTGCCCTTGTCTGTGCTCCAGGCTGTTGTTGTGACCGACGTCCAGCTCCTGCTTGCCGGCTGCTCCTTGCCAGATAACTCATCGTCAGGTCGTTAGTTGCAAACCCACATCTTTCGTTGGCCATTTGTGAGCCTGATGCCTGAGCCATCAAGGCCTTCACATATAAGATTATATGTTCCTTATGTTACCTGTGCCCTTTCTTTAGGCTGTAGGCGCGCCCGACGCGCATCTGCTGCTGTGCCTGTACGTGCCTTGGGAAAACACTCTATCCGTACCGCTGCCGCTTTCTTGTGTTTCAGGATGCCAGTGCGTCTGACGCCCAACTCCTGCTGCGCGGATGCCGTCACCCGTGTGTGGAGGCGCAGGACGGAGTTGACTTTATCAAGAACGACTGCGACATGCAGCGGGGCAACGCATGGTTCCAGATCATCACCGGGCCAAACATGGGCGGGAAAAGCACCTACATTCGACAGGTGGGCTGCAGTTTCAACACGCACAGCAGACGCCAGCATCAAAGGGGAAATTGGGAGCCAATTCAGGCAGGCGGCGTACTAATCCGTGCTCAAGCTGGGATTCCAGCTGTCCATGGCGTTCAGAACCTTCCAGAACGTTTGGCATGACAACTTGCCGGATAATGGGCTATACGCTAATTCTGGCTGTTGGAGGCATTGCTTCAACAGCTATCCCAGCCTCATACCTCCAGTGCCCAAGCTACCCGTATCCCGCTATTCACACACACTGACACACTCACTCACTCACACACAGTACCAGCAGTCCATTGCAATGCGAGTGATGATGTAGGATATGGAGCTTGAGCCAGCTTCTGTCCGACTTGTCGGATGATATGAGTGTTATAAGACACACTCTCACTCACTGACCTGGCTGACTCCACCTGTTCGCAGGTTGGAGTTGCTGTGTTGATGGCCCAGGTGGGCTGCTTTGTGCCCGCTGACGAAGCCGTCATCGCCACACGCGACGCCATCTTTGCGCGCGTGGGTGCGGGCGACTGCCAGCAGAGGGGCGTGTCCACATTCATGGCGGAAATGCTGGAAACAGCAGCAATTCTCAAGGTAGGAAGCACTTGTCAAGACACAAAGCACTGCTGGGATAACCATTGGGAGTGAGAGATGGGAGTTGAGCCTTGGGATGGTTGGAATGTGACAGCTGGGAAGCCATTCATCATTATCGCGCTTGTCCAGCTTGTGAGAGCTTAAGACCAAACAAGTACGGCAACTGAGCCGCAGAAATGGCAAAGGTGAAGGGGTGCCTCTTGCACGTGGGGTTGTACTGGTTTATGAACTTTGAACTAGCGGACTTGCGTGTGCTATTAAACACACACACACAAACGCATGCACGCACACATGCACACGCACACACACACACACACACACAAACGCATGCACGCACGCACGCATGCACACACAGGGCGCCACGAGCAGCAGCCTGGTGATTATAGACGAGTTGGGCCGCGGCACGAGCACCTACGACGGGTTTGGGCTGGCCTGGGCCGTCAGCGAGCACCTGCTGAGGGAGGTCAAAGCGCCCACACTCTTCGCTACACACTTCCACGAACTCACCGAGCTGTCAAACACAGAACCAGGTGCGCTTGTAGCAGAGTTTGGCTATGTGGTTTGTAAGAAACACACAGTCAACAAAGTTGGAAGTCTAGCATAAGAAGAAGCAAGGGCCCTGCTTACGCCACTGTGCAGCTGCCATTTCCCTCTGCGTTGGCTGCCCTTCCGTATACCAGTACTCCTTGCTTGGGTCAGGTGGCTTGCCCTTGAGCTTCGTCTACGAGTTTTTAATTGCACTGTAGATGGCACTTGCTAGGTCCTCATTGCAGAGGGGGTGGTAGAGCATTCAGGAGCGCAACACAACCGCAGTACAATTATATACGTTCTGGAGCATTGAGTGAGGGACACTTGAGTGAGGAGAAGCTGGCTGGGATAAAGAGAGACGATTGTAGGTGCACATGCAGCATCTGTCATGCAGGCAGGCGGCCAGGCTATGCGGCTTGTGTTTGCTTTGACGCAGGGTCAACCCTGCCTTCAGACGTCTTGCATGCAGCACAAGCAAGGATGGGCCATGGAGGAGCTGTCATTTCCACTTCATTTTCCACTGCTTTGGCTTCCCTGGTGCAATCCAAATGTGTGAACTGTTTGCCTGGTCTCGAACGTTTGACTGCGCAACAATGATTGGTTGCCTGCGAATACCTTGTTCGCAGTGCGAGTTTCGCTTTTACCTTGGCCGCATGTCAGTTTTCAAACATCTTTGCATGCCACCCTTTCCTTGCACATGCAAGAGGCTGTATGCCTGGCCTCAAACATTAACGGTGCAATGGGTGCACCAGAAGTTGGGTGCGACCTTGCCTTGTTCACCCATGTTTGTGTGTTTGCATGCTGCCTCTGCCTTGCGCAGGCGTGAGCAACCTGCATGTCTCCACGGCTGTGGACCCGGCCAGTGGCCGCCTGACCATGCTGTACCAGATCCTGCCTGGCGCATGTGACCAGTCGTTTGGCATTCAGGTTGCTGAGTCAGCCAACTTTCCGCCTGAGGTGGTTGCCTTGGCCAAGGAAAAACTGGCACAACTAGAGGGCACAGAGGCTGCTGGGCTCAAGGTGGGCAGGAGCTGGGGTCGGTCAGCTGTAGGTGTGTCGGTCAGCTGTGTGTGTCGGTCTGCTGAATGATGTTGTTACCTGGTCTTCAGTCGCGGGAAAGAGCGCTGTGCTATCCTTGCTAAATGAACCAACACGAGACAGGACTGGTCACAATGCGAACAGCCCGCCACAGGTTGAGCAGATGCCACGAGCACAGTGGGTCTTAATCATCATCATCACCACCACCGGCAGTATTGAAGGAACCCACAGTACTGCAGACTACTGCAGGCGCTGAGCAGGATTCAACCCCTTAAGCAATAGACAGGTCTGCATGAGGTGGGCACAAGCTGGGATGAGACAGGGTTATGGTCAAGCGCACGAACTAGGGTCAGGCAGCTGTAGGCCTGCACAAGTAGTGCGGCGATGGGTAGCAACGAGCACGGCAGCAGTCAGAGAGTCCTTCACAATGCAGAGGTGCGTAGGCTGGGCCGTTCACAAGCTTCAAGTGCTGGTAGTTTAGCTCCGTAGCCCCGTAGGTGGCACTGCCATGTCCTGATGGCTAGTGGGTTAGGTCGTCGTTCAGCTCTGTACGTGGTGCTACCAGGTGCTGTTGTCTGCTGAGCCCTGTGCTTTGTCTGGTGTGCACACAGGCTGTGAGTGCCGGTAACAAGCACAAGCTAGCAGGGCAGGGCGAAGCGGACAAGGTGGCAAAACGTGCGCGCCAGTTCTTGTCAGACCTTGCCAGCTTGGCAGTGCCCTCTGAAGCAGCTGGGGAGGCCGAGTGGCAGGCAGCAACGCAGCGTGCTGACAGTCTGTTGTGCGGGCTGGAAGCAGATGCTGCCACCCAGCCAGAGCTTGCAGCTTTGCTGTCCACGTGAGGATGCACGCATTGATAGAGAGAATGCATTGGATTGGAACTCGTTGGGTCGAGATTTCGTTGATGTGTACTGGATGGGTTGGAACCCATTTGACCTTTGGGTCCTTTTGTAACAAAACTGGTGGGTTTGTTGGCAGTAGAGCTACCATTAGAGGTTGCTCGGCCCCCCCCCCTGGTGGTCTCCCCAAGGATGTACAACTGGAGCGTTGCACATGGCCAACCAGGTCATTGTGTCCGGGGGTTGGACGTCGTTGTTCTGATGCTGGGATGGTGCAGATGTAGATGCTTTGAGGAAATGTGGATGTGCTGGCCTTAGGGCTCCATTGTTTGGTTTGTTAATGGTGATGCGCCTACCACTGCCTCTCTGAGACTGGAGATGCAAGCGCCTCAGGGTATTGTTGTTGTCGACAGCAACCCTTTTGCACCTGCTTTAAACCTGACCCCGTGTCCTTTGGGAGATATAGAGATTACATTGAATGGGTCCACATGCACAAGTTGCGACTCCTAGCAAGCCATGTGCGAGCAAGGATGATACTACCCTAACCTGCCCTGAGTATGGCAAGAACAGAAAGGGGAGACGTCTAGTGAAATACGTGGAACCAGTCCAAGCATACACAGCGAGCCATCATAGCCGTGCAAACATAAGCATGTGTAGAGGGATCCATGAGGGCCATGGCAATGAGGCCATTAGAGCAGTATACGAGATGCAGAAACAAACGTGAAGCCACATTAAACGTCCCAGCCAGGCCAGTGAGCCGGCGCCCTTGCAGAGCAGCTGCCGGTATGCTGAGTACGGGGACTTCATTCAAGTAAGATTGGTCTCATCATTTGGTTGAAGCTCCGAGGCAAGACAACGGTTTGCTGGTATCCTCCGATCCCTAGAGAGGCCTGCTATCCGTGGTACCCCCTGAACCTCACGGCACGTTCATTGAACACAGTACCTCTCTAGGTGGACAACAATCTTTGTGTAATTCAGCGTTCCGAAATCTGGCTGGTGCTGATACTGATCCAAGCAGTGGTTTGAACCATACAGGGCCCTGGAGAAGTGTGCGTTCGCGTCGCGGCTGGAGACTGGGCAGCACAGCAGAAAGGGGCCTTTAATCTCGTTGACAGGCCAGATTGGACAAGGTTTGGGTAGGGCATGCTGAAGCTTGATGACCCATAAGTGAGGCAATACTCAACTGGGAGTCACACACAACCCGGAGACGTCCCACAGCCTGTTTCCAATTCTTGAACCTGGGATGCGACGGCCATGATTGCACTGGAAAGGTGACCATACACCACCTCAGCATCACACGCCAGAGTTGTCCCAGAACTGGCCACCTCTTCTTTTCCCTGTGTGCACGGCTACAATCAATCCCTTCGCAGCGTTGCAAGCTTTACTTTACATGGCAAAAACATTTAACCCGTCTCACTCACATCAAGGTAATTCCACTAAGATAATAGTTATGGCCACCAAACTAGTAGTAAATTGTTGCCAGAAAGCATCAGATAGCGTGGAGGCTAGCCATAACGTCAAGGCAAGTTGCATACATGCAACCACTGAAAATGAAAATCGTCAGGTGTTGGCGCATAGGCCAGTGCCTTAGCCTGGCCGCCCATTGAGTCTTTTCTACCTAAATAACTAGTTGTTCCATTGCAAATGTGACCAAGTAACTTCACCCATGGCCCATCCTGCACAACGCGCTGTCCCCGCCTGGCTTTGCATCCGAAGCGCTACTGGAGCTATTAATACTCAACGCTGATCAGATACTCGGCAAGAGTCTCCACGATCTTGTTGCACGCTGAAGCCACCACTGGCTCAGCCCAGATCCCAACCACCAAGGTCTTGCCAGTTTTGCTGATCGCGCAGCCTCCGCCTGCGCACTTGCCTCTCAACTTGGTTTCTGGATCATCGCTGCCCAATGACATAAACTTGACACCGCCGATGGTGAAGGAGCCCTTGTTCGATGATGGTTGTGCAAGGTAGCTCTTGACCACCTCCATCTGCATGTTGGAAGAAGATATATAGACTGATCTGTAAAGCAGCGAAGCCCTGTTTCATGCGTGCAACAGATGCCAGGCAGCTGCCTCACCTCTTCCACGGTCATGTCAGGGAATTCAGGGCTCTTGGCCCATACACTGTTCTCCAAGCCAACCAGCGCAGCTGACTTCAGCGTGTTACCTTCCGAGTCCACCACGCACATCAGATTGTTGTCGACATACTCTTGCCAGCTCATTGTGGACTCTTGAAGCTCGACGATGGATTTCAACACGTAAGTACACTGTTCAGTAAACAAGGTGGCAGCACTGCCTGTTCGGGCTGGGCGATGCAGAAAACGGGCGCACGTTGTAACGCAGAGAATGTCCATCTCTCAGCATAGCTGTCTTATCTGCTATTATGCACTTCCGCATCGTGCTTGTACCTCATGCAGATTGATTCAGGGGGTGTGCATGCAAGTCGATTCTGGGGATGTGCAGGGCAAAGGAAAGGCCTGGTGGGAATACAAATGGCTGGCATGCCAGGACGCGGATTCAGATACATGCATGCACATCAACTGTGATCAAATGCTCTGCATCCTGCACGACCCACCCGACACATCAGCACCTTTCAAATTCAGCAAGCATCGTTTCTCCACACTTGCATTCAATCTGCATGAGCACGTAAGAAGATTTCCATCATCATTGTAAGAGCTGACGTGGATGGTTTGTCTTGGACTGGTGTTATCATTCTCATAGCCGTGGGCAAGCAATGCCTGAGCAGATCAAGCATGGACATCACCGGCAAGGCACATGTCGTGCGACTCCTGGGATACCTACTGGTAGGTTTGACGTTCCACGGGCAGGGATTGCAGAACAAAGGCTATGTGTGAGGTCAGACCAGCAAGTGATCGCTCAGCCAGACTGGTGCAATGCCTGGCCACACCTCTCATGGCAAGAGCGATTGTGCACATGTTTTGCACATGCAGTACCATATAGTAATCGCAGGTGCCATGAAGGGCCCAGTTTTGCTGTACGACAAAATTAATAAGGCGTGGCCTGTCAGACTTGCTGTCTCTTTGTCTCTCTGTCTTTCTTTTCGAGCATAGGAAACGAATTGCAAACATGTAGTGGGCGTCGCAATGTCAGCTATAGGTACCATGGTAGGTATGATAGGTACCATGATAGGTATCCGATCCAAGAACAGAGCATGAAGACCTTTTGATACAAGCAAGCTGAAGGGTTTTGCAATTCGTTTGTCGAGCCCTGGTTGTTCTTTGAACATTCCATGAGCCCTGATTGGTTCTTTGGACATTCAACAAGTTGGTCAAGCTTTTGGCGCTGGCTGTCAAGCTCATAGGCAATGCAGATGTACCACTGCATTCACTCATGGGCTGTTGTTGTTAATGTTGTTTACATGGCCTTCAGTCCGGGGAGGACTGCTCAGCGGGGGCTGTGGATGCGGTGACTGGTCCACGCATGTATCATTCACTGACAGGCCCATGCAGCAGATCGGCAACAATGCATGCCGCCACAGGTCCGTGCCCAGGCTCATGCATGTCAGCATGTCACTCTGCATTGGCCATCATTTGTCGCCTTCTTCTGCCACGGACATAGCACGGGCTCCTCCAACTTTTGCACGGTTCAGTAGGGACTTGCAACGTTTTGGGCAGATGGGCAGATAAATCAGAGCCTAGGCAGGGACTTTCCTGCCGAGACAGCAAGAACTGAAGCCTTCTAACTGAAACAGGAAAAAACAGGCACGGATCTCGGCATGCCCTGGAACACCTTGCACCATCAGCCGGTTTGTCGTCGTCACCTATCAAGGGAAGTGCAGAAATGCTGGTAGACCGCACAGGTGACTGCTGGCTGGCTGACATGACAGAACAACGTGTTCATGCATACACCCACGCACCCGGTCAGGTGCAGCAAACTTGTCAGTACGCATTGCCGTTGGTGCAAAGAGCGCAGGATAGCTGGCAGCTCTGAAACCATTTGCGGTTGGGGAATGTCGTTTGTGCTTTGCGGCACATTTGGCTTATCTAGGCTGTAGGAACGAGCGCAGCCATTGTTGTGGTGATGCCAACACAGAGCTTGGCACCATGGTTTGCTGATGGGCTGGATCACAGAACTACTGGAAACTAAAATCAACCAGAAATACAGTGAAACGAATACTTGTTAGTTTGCGTATTATTTTCGAATATTCAGGCGTTCCTATTACAGCTGTCACTGCACATGCGAGTTGCCAAGTTGTGTCTTCCTTTCTTACCCGAGCAGCCTAAAAAAAGATGTTTGCCAGTTCTGGGGCAATTCTGGCTGAGGTGGTTGACTGCCAATACTGGGACAGTGACTCAGTCACTTAGTGGCACTGAGAGTGGTGGGAGATTACCAGAGATCCAGAACTGGCGAACTTCTTTTTCCCCCATAATGAGTATTCTCTGTTGCCTCCTAGATCGGCTATTCAGAAAAAGCGAAGAGGGAAAAAAGGACGGAGCACACAAGGACAACGAAACCAACGATCTCGTGGCCCCTGGTCCCCCCAGAAGGTCCCTTTGGCAGCACCCCTTTCTCACCATTTGTGTGCCGAGCAATGCTGCAGTGCTTTCATTCTTAGCTTTTCCGTCCGCAGACACGCGTGACGCAGCCAGCATTCAGCACATGGGATTTCTATCAGAGTCTGTAAGCACTGACGCACAGTAGTAAGAGATGATCGACTGTGCAAATCAGTGTCAAGAAGAATTTGAATTGTGGTTCGTGCAGTTCGCAAGTCCATTCCAAGGCCATTCATCCACTGAGTATACTAGAAACCTTGTAGGGTGCATGTGACGCTTCGTTCAGTTATGGCTGAACTGTGCCAGCCGCTCTGAATTGTGTCATCGCTTCACAGCTCGTGCAGCGCGACCTGTAAGACAACAGGCTGGCGAGAGCACCCCAAACGATGGCCATCGCGCGATCCCGGCTCCCTGAGACAAAAGTTTGAAAAGTTTACGTGGGAGGCTCGCGAGCCTCGACACACTCGGATGCACTTGCGGCGCACGGCAAGGATTGCTATCTGTGTGTTGTCACGTTTGTTGCAGTTTTCACATTTCATGCATCCCCACCCTAGGCTGCACGTGATCACTAGTGGACACACCACGCAGCCGACTTTTGATATGCTAGTCGTCAAACTGCATAGCGCACCAAGCGCATCTCCATTCTGGACGGCCGATAGGCAGGCGGAAGAGCACAAGGCACAAGGTGAGAATGACCGCGCTAGGTTTCTCGTGCAATTAGTAAGTGAATCACTTGCACGCGGCCGGAGGAGAGTAAAGGCCATGAACAGATGATAGGCATACAACGTACGCCTTTGATGCGAGCGACTTCTCGTTATACCAATGGGACTGCTAGCTGAGATGGCACGAAATTTATGGCTTGGCCAAGAGCGAAATACGAACGTCGCCGTGTACTCCGCACACTCGGCCATCAACGCTTGGCTTCGCCGCTCCAGCGTTTGCTTCACACAGTAGGACGCACAGTTCCGGCCATCGTGGTTCTTGCGCATGCTGGCCAGAATCCCGCACCACTACGCGGTGCTTGCATTTGCAGCAGTAGATCGCGGAAGGAAATGGCGACTATTTTTGGTGTGAATGAAAGCTTTGAGCGGATCGGTCAAACTTCTGGCGGCACACTTCTTCGCCCGGTCAAATCTTACCTGGCAGCGGTGGAAATGCTCGCAGACCTGTTGCGTTCATCCAATTGCCTTTTTGTTGCATGCCGAATTTGTGTTGCATGGCTGACAAGCGCTTTTTGCCGCCTCGGCGTCACACCCACTCACTGTGCATGCACCTGACAACTTTTTGCTGCATGGTGCACTGATTGCAGGCTCTTCAGAAGACGGTTCAAGATGTCGTTTGAATGTACCGATGACATGAAGGTGGCGCTCGAAGCCACCGGCCTGACCACTGACCAAGTCACTGCGCTGTGTGCCACCTTTGCCATCATTGGTAACGCCGATGACCCAGTTGGAGGCGGTGGTGTCATCAGCTTGCAAACAGGCACTGACATGGGCTGGCTTGTCCTGTGCGGCGCACTGGTGTTCATCATGCATGGTGGTTTTGCCATGGTGAGACATGTAACACTCCACTGTTGTGTCTATCAATGTTGTGTCTACCAGCATAATATGATTAGAGGCATACCTTCCCTGCTGCAGCAGCACACTACCAGCCTGCTGCGCACGAAGGCTGACAGTCCAAGTGCACAGCCCATGCCTGAATTTGCCTGACTATTGACAGCACTCTCAATCCGATTGTCTGGTACCACCTGTATTGCAGTTTCCAGTGCCTGGCATCAACCCCCATTTCATCTCTAGTTCATTAACCCTATTGTTGTTTCACTCGCAGCTGTGCGCCGGAGCCATTCGCTCCAAGAACACGCTCAACATTCTCCTCATGACTATCCTGGACGCCTGCGTTTCCGCCATCTTCTTCTACACTGTCGGCTTTGCCTTTGCCTATGGCGTTGGCGAGAAGCCCAACCGCTTCATCGGAAATGCTGTCTTCGCTCTGTCAGACTTTAAGACTTCCACTTGGAATGGCAGATGGACGGACTTTGTGAGTGCTAAGGAAGCATTGACCTGAATCTCTCGCTACCCGATGATTTCAGCAGGAAGTGCATCTCTTGCATCACTCTGCTTCAGTACCAAATCCAGACCACCAGAAGCTAAGGCATCTTAAATACTCGTGTAAACTTAGCTCTACTGTATGTTGTACGCTCGGCAAGCTGTTCCCTGTCATCATGTGGTGCTGTTAATCCTTGCCTTGATGCCTGCAGTTCTTCCAATGGGCTTTCGCTGCCACTGCCACAACCATCCCTGCTGGCTGTGTGGCTGAGCGCTTCAACTTCAATGCCTACCTCTGTGAGTGCTTTCCTCCACCAATATAATTACTATGCTCGGCAAACGCCTCTCATGTCAGCGTCCTTTGCCGCCATCCTACTGATCTGATGCCAATCTGGTTTGACCTGCTTTCATTGCATTTGTAATCCACGCCACACTACCGCTGTTGTTGAGAAAGGTGCTGTGGTGACCAGTAGGTTACCGGCAATTTCCCTTTCCCCTTACCCCCGCTGAGCGGTCCTCTCCGGACTGAAGGCCGTGTAAAGAACAACAACAACACGCACTGCCCTCCCTCCTCTGCTGCCCCCAGGCTACACCATCTTGGTGTCGGGCTTCGTCTATCCCGTGGTGGTGCACTGGGTGTGGTCCTCCGAGGGCTGGCTCAGCTACTTCGGCGTCAGCGGCAACCCGCCTCCCTACAAGCAGGAGGGAGACGGCCCCAACGCCTTCCTCTTTGGCTCAGGCATGATCGACTTCGCAGGCTCAGGTGAGCACGAGAGGCTTTCATGGACGTGGTTTGAATTGTTGAGTGTAGTGCGCTGCCCCAATTGCGGACATGTCCGAATCCTTTTGCCTGGGAAGTCCCGCTATGCTCCTTGCTATCTTCTTTGCACTGTCCCCTGAATTCCGAACTGTTTTCTACACAACAGAATATGCTGTACCGCTACCATGGTTGCTGTGGGCTCCAAAGGAAAGATTCTTAATTGCCAAGGAGGGTAAAAATGCTGTTGTGCCCCGTTTCTTCAGGTGTTGTGCACATGGTGGGCGGCTTCACCGGTCTTATGGGCGCCTGGCTGGTGGGTCCCCGCCTTGGCCGATTCGACTCGAGCGGCAAGCCTGTCGACATGCCTGGCCACTCCGCCACCCTTGTCGTGCTGGGCACTGTGCTCCTCTGGTTTGGCTGGTACGGTGAGTCATCAGGGTTGCAAACACGAAAACCGCCCTCCCAGCCGTTTCTTCACGTTTTGAACTCGTCAAACACAAGATGCTGTGGCCAGTTGCCAAGCAGAAAGCAAGTGTCCAGTGTTCTTCCACGACCTAAGAAGAAGTAGCAAGTCTGTGCGTGTGCGCCTGTTTTGTGGTCCTCCGCAGGTTTCAATCCTGGTTCAACTCTGCTGATTGCCAATGCGGGCGCGGGTATTGTTGCTGGCCGTGCCGCCGTCTGCACCACCCTCTCCGGGGCTGCAGGCGGTATTGCGTGCCTGCTCAACGCCTTCCGCCGCCAAAAGGTGTGCTTACTCCCTACAAGCTTCACCGCCTGCGTTTCCTTTGCCTGAGCCCGTCTTACCCTGACCTAGGTGACTGCCTGCCTGAATAGTTTGGAAGAGCCGCTTTCATAAAATCCTTGTTAATCCTGCGTGAATTCAATCCATTTGTTCTGAGTAGTTTGATTGATTGATTTGAATCGTACTGTTTGTGTCCGTGCGCAGGCGTGGGACCTGGTTTGCCTGTGCAATGGTGTGCTGGTGGGCTTCGTCTCCATCACAGCCAACTGCCACGTTGTGGAGCCTTGGGCGGCCATCATCTGCGGTTTCTGCGGAGGCCTGGTAAGTGCAATCACTTTGTAGAACAAACTGCATCATCAAAACTGTAATGCCCTTGAGCTTACATACACCAGCCACAGCATGCTCCCTTGATTGTGGCAGTGAGAGCAGCTGATCCATGCAGCTGATCCATGCAGCTGATCCGTGCAGCTGATCCGTGCAGCTGATCCGTGCAGCTGATCCGTGCAGCTGATCCATGCAACTGAAACATGCAGCTGATCCATGCAACTGAAACATGCAGCCAGCATGTCGTTGAACCCTTTTGTCCCCAACATCCATTCAATTCATTCATTTCATGCTGTTTTTGCCCTGTGCAGTGGTTTGACCTGGTGTGCTGGGTGTTCCTCAAGTTGCGCATCGACGACCCCCTCAGTGCTGCACCCATGCACGGTTTCGCCGGCATGTGGGGCGTCTTCTTCACTGGCCTGCTGGCCAAGCAGGAATACGTCGCGGAGTCCTACGGCCGCGCCCCTTACTATGGCGTCTTCTACGGCTCCGAAGGCCACATGCTTGCTGCTCAGTGCATCGGTATCTTGGCCATTGTGGCCTGGGTCTGTGGCCTGACTGGCATTCTGTTCTTCGCCCTCAAGATGGTGGGCTGGCTGAGAATCTCAGAGGAGGACGAACACCGTGGCCTGGATGCCTCCAAGCATGGCGGCTCCGCCTACAATACACACACGGCAACCATGGAGAATGGCGCGGTGGGTGAAAAGGAGATGAAGCAGTACTCGCCTGCAAGGGGTGATCAGGTTGCACCACCACCACCAGTGGGAGGGACCTGGGTTGAATACCCAGAGGCGTTGGATGTCGAGAAAAAGCCCAAGGAGGGCACTGGAGCGCTGCCGGTTGTTGACCTTTGAGGATGCACCTGCTCTTGCGATAAGCAGAGACCACTTTGTTAGGATGTTGCTGAGACACCAGCTCGTTCGATAAGTTTTTGAAGCGGAGTGACTGCATGCGGCGCTGAGACAGCCTTTTTTCATTCCAGTGTAATTTTTCCTGTGCAGGTATTCCCATAACTTCTTTTTCTTTCTCCTGTTCTTGTTTTCTGTTGCGCTCACAAGTAAGCCTCTCTTCATTCAGCACTATTTTTTTCCCGGACATTTCCACTTTACCGGAAAACCTAGTTTTCTGTACAACCAGCTTTTGATTGCACTTTTTTAATGATTTCTTTTCAGGCCTTTCCTGGCCTTCCCTGGCCTTTCATCTAATGCACGTTCTGGCATGCTGTCTCCTGACTGCAGGGTCACACTCCTCAGCTCAAGAACTGAAGAGCTGGGCCCGAAGTGGGGGCTTGAGAGGCTGTTTATGGGAGCACACCAAGCCCTCAGCCGACGGAAGCAAATAACTAGGACGCTTTGACGTTGGCTGAGACTCGTGTTGCGACTTCAACTGACCTGGTTGGCCCACTGCCATGGCGGCCCCAGTGCAGTTTGACACGAGGCAGCCTGCTTGTGTGCTTCAGCACCAGGGCAGTCACTTATGCACTCACCTGAAATTCTCTGTCTTACCTGCTGCGGCTGCTGCCACTCATTCACACTGCCTCATAGCTAATCTCCAGGACGTCATTGCACCTTGAGACGCAGTCTGCTTTCTCTCTTGGACCGGATACCAGGTATTGGAAATCCTTATGACAAAGGGAATGTGCTATGTACAGAAACTAATCAGTGTATTTTCCTTTTATCAATTTTCCTTTCTGTTGTTGATGAGGCGTGACCTGACAGCTGGTGGCTGGATTGGTCAGCCTGCTGCGCGGACGAAAGGCAGGGCGATTACCCTGCGATCCTTTGTACTTTTTCTGTGTGTACTTCTTCATGTTCCGTGATCTTTCAAGACGTGATGTAACTCTGCTTGTCAGCGTAGAAAACGAGTCATGTCCGGCTGACAGACGCAGGCCTCCTGGAGAGCGGGGACTGGTCGTCCTGTTCTGCAGTGTGCTGCACCATGCACTCATCATAACAATCTGCTCCTTCAGGAGGTTGGCTCCCTCAGTGGCAGCAACTGCACAACGAAAGCACAAGCTCACAACAAACTGTGTGAACACCTGTCGTTGTGCCGAGATTAAGGATGGTGATTCATGCCTTTTTCGTTGAACCACTGAGGGGGTTCACAGCACCGAGCGCGAACGCTAGCAAGCCAAGCAAGAGACCAGGTTGAATATCGTCCTGGCCTACCTGAGCAAGAAAGGCAGAAACAGGACCAAAGGCGGAAAGGAGCAAGAAAGGCAGAAACAGGCCTGGAGGCAGAAAGGAACAAGGCAGAAAGAAAGGTAACTGGCTATGAAAGACACAGCACCAGAGCAGAGAAGGCGCATGCAAAGCGAGTCGGTCAAAGCCAGTCCATGAGAAGAGTCCGGGTGGCCACTGAAAATCCATGCTGGCCAAGATAACAGTCCATAATCCATGCGAGTCATGATAAGAGTCCAAACGTGCAAGCAAGTCGATGCGGTCCGTGGTAACATGAAAACATGAGACATGTCTAGCTGCCGGGATGCATATGACCTCAGCCTCTCCTTCAATCTTGACTGCATTGAGGGGCAGGCTGTAAACCAGCCTCACGTACTGCGAGCCTGTACCGCGGCCGTCAGGCGCTCTCCAAACTGGAGCACATTACCACAATTTCTCAAATGTTTTGAACAAGCTGGATGTGGATGCCCAGGCCTGGCAGGCATTATGAAAAAACAAACCAAAAGTCAGGACAGGTGATCTGGCGGGTCTGTACTGTGTTGATATGGAGTCTGTTACAGGCAGGTGGTGAGAAACCACAGACACAGACAGCTGCCGTGGCGCACTGCATTCCAGAGAGCAAGCAGGGATGATCTGAAGCGTCAGGTGTGCTAGCACCACTGGCCAGGGAATCAGCGCACCAGCCCTGATGCAAGGCTAACAGGTGGGCATGTGGCATTGCAGTATGCAAGGTTTGTGTCGTGCTCTTCAAGACCTTACAGCAGGTTTCACGCATCAATCCGCACTGCCACTCTTGGAGGTATCCTTTAGCGAGCAGCCCCATCGCTCCGTCCACCGCCTCACAGGTCGACACTTTGTCATGCTTTCTCAAGAAGACTCGATTCACAGCATTGGCCATGGGCAGTCCATCCCCAATTGAAGGCAACGTAACATCTGTAAAAAACACTTCATGCAGTTCTGACAACACGACTGATGATAGTTTTAAACTACCAATGGTTTCAATGCGGGACAAAAGAATTGTCCCAGAACTGGCAAACATTTTTTTTAACTGCAGCAATCTCTAGCCTTAGCACTCGGCGAGGGTCCTCCTCACGTGTTGACGGCAGTCTCACACTCTGATGCCTCGCCATGCACACTAGAAGACTATTGGTTCATACCACCAGCCGGCACTGCTACTTGAGACCTGAAGACCTTCTGACAGGACTCCAGCATCAAATCGCCCCGTTTCCGGGGGGGAGGAGGGGGGTTGTTCTATAGGAAATGGCCTTATGTGGGAGTGGGTATCTCTGAACCACTTGTACGAATGCTAACGGTGTAAGGAGCTCAAATTCAAGGTTTCAGGTCATTCTGAGCCTGGGTTGACTGGGTGGTATAAAAGTCCTCCGCGGGGCCAGAGCTACTTCTTCGACAGTTTTGAGTATTTCTTGTTTTACGGCTCAATAGCAACGAATTCAAGACTGTTCGAAATGTGGCTGGTTGCAGCTCGTCAAGATCTATCCAAAACCACCTTCAAGGTTGATCACTATGTTGAATTGAAGTTCATTTCCCAGATTGGCCTTGTGGGTGGTTTGTTATGGGCTGGAGAGGTGTCAGAGGGTGCCGGCACTGGCGTGGCCTGCGTGACGCAGGCTGCGTCACCAGGCGGCGCCAGGCCGCAGGTCACGCAAGCAGCAATCCAAAGCCGGATGCAGAGCGGAATATGCTTGCATACCTTGGAAGTGAAGTTTACCTTTGGCATGCCTTCATGGCCTGTGACATGGGTGGCGGTTAGGGTTCGGTTAGGGCCGGCTGGGCTTTGATGACCCATAAGTGAGGCAATGTTGAAGTGAACTATGCAATCATGTTGTCCAGGGGAGAGGCCTTGGCGAGAGCTGTCGATTGAGCCCCTTTTCATGTAATTCCGAGCCGTTTCTGGGTGGTTTCCAAAAGTGGTCCTATTTTTAAAAGTCCGAGGCCATTTTTTGTGCTGGGGTCATGGTCTTTCAACCAAACTCCTCCCCCCCCCACCTCCTGCCTTTCGTATACTTTTTGTAGGCTTCTTTAGCAAGCAGCACGTAATCAATCAAACTATTGTTGGCGGCCATGCTGTCTTACAGCCTGGTAAGTCATATACCTAGTCACAATTCACCATCCAAACTATCAGCCATCCTTGCAGCACCGATACGCTTGTCAGCCCAGGCCCTGCTGTCGGCGTGCGGCCTCTTCCCCCACGACGGCTTCCAGGAAGGCGGGGCTGAGCAGCTCTGAAGCGGGTATCCCGCGCCCAAGAGCCAGCTGCATGCACCAACACACGCACACTGGCGGACAATCTCCGCAAAACAGTCAAGTCCTGCACACTTACAATCAACATCTACTATACCTCCTCCTACACTGCAAGTCCTGCACACTTACAATCCACATCTACTAGACCTCCTCCTACACTTCTATACGCCGCACCCACAACCAACAGCTACCGGCCATTCTCAATCAAACCATGAAAAAAGCCAACTTGCGCACAGAACAGCAAAAGCACAATCGTGAGGCCTCGCCTCGCTGAACACCGTCCAACCGACGCCCATAATCAGACTTGTGTGGCTGCAAGTCGCGGAAGTCATTATGCCTACCCACAGTGCCACACAACTGCCTGCCGTAGTCCAGCACAGTTCAGCTGTGCTTCGCATGCCAGGCTCGCACATGTGTTGTCAACATCAGGATTCAAAATGCATCATATGACTCCTGCCCAGAGCAAGACAAACAACTATCACACTTACAATTAACAGCTACCAGAACTCCTCTATACACAACACTAATAACCGGCAGCTACCACACCAACCACTTCCAAGAGGGCAGCAACCCCATTCCGCTGCTCACCTCCATTGTCGAAGACACAGAGGCCTGATAGATGGGCAAGTGGCACCTTGCTAGCGCTCGCACCGCGTTGGCCGCCAACACAACCGACTGCAGCTGCTGCTGGGTGGGCTGCGCAAACGGTCAGGACAGGTGCTTCAGTGCAGGTGCATGCAATGGCACACCACACCACACCACACCACACCACACCTCACCACACGACACCTCATAACAACACAACACACCAACTTGGGTGTGACGACAAAACACACACCACACCGCTCACACGCCATCTTCTGTTCCCCTGGTGGAACGATGCAGATGTAAAAGCACCCACAACAGCAGATGATACGATGTAGCGCATGACGCACCTGTGGCGGTTGCGCCAGCTGCTGCTGCTGTTCCTCTGTGGTGTCGCCGTGCCCCACACTGGCAAAGGGCGCCACCCACACCAGGCCGTTGCACCCCAAAATCAAGTGCACACCTGCGGGAAGGAAGTGCGCCATGTGGGCCACATGCACATGCATGCATTGCAACGGACAGTTTGCACAACAGTGTTACAACCAGTCCTCGTATCAACAACGTTCAATGCCTCTGTATTACCGCTCCCACTAAGCCCCTTACCACCACCCATGCCCCTGTGTATGCATTCCAGTGCACCCCCACACCCACCCTCATCACCCCCACACACTTCCCACCCACACCCACCGGAGGGCTCAAGCGTGTGAAAGTGTTGCTTTTGCCGCTTGACCAGCGCTGGCGGTACAACCACCAACTGCCCACCAACCAACTGCATGACAGTCACGAACATGACGATATGATGATGTCAGCAAACACACTGCAAGAAACGTCAGCGGCCGAACAGGAGCCTCTGCCATGCATGTATCAGGTTGCACACCCAATAATGACAGAAATGCACATGACCCCTTCAACAAGCACACAGCAGAAGAGAGCGGACGCCAGCACTGGCATGTTTGTACCATGTGACATCCTGCATCATGCTTTGTGACACATATTGATTGACTTTGGGTCCATCCTGTCCCTGAGTTGCGGTACACATCCCTGATGCACATAGCACGCATCGACATGAATGTAAAACGACAACAACAACAACAACAACAACAACAACAACAACAACAACAACAACAACATCAATGCCAACAAGCAGCAACGCACCTTGCCGTATTTGCTGCTGCGTGTGTGCAGCGCCACCGAGCCCTCCATGTGCACAGCCTGCACCTCAGCCTGTGGAACGAACGGAAAGCATGCACTGGATGAGTGCACAACAACTGAAGGCATGCACACATGGAATGCTGCACAATATCGAAATCTGTGTGCACATGCCCGGCTGGGCATGCATCTTTGCCAAGCAGCGAGCACATGAGCTGCTTTTGTCCCTAATGCTTGGGTTACAGTTGGCCTTTGACCCTGTGGTCATGTACTCAACACCTGTGACGCCCTGCTCCCACCCCCACCCCCACCCACACCCACACCCACACCCACACCCACATACGTGAAGCATACTGACACCTGTGAGTCCCTGTGAGCATCTGTGTTTTGCTGAAATGCACCTGTGTTATGCTTGTGGTTCTTGTACTTGACACCATGTTGAGCGCCAATGTTGGGTAGCTATGTCATGCTCACCGACAGGAAGTCTGGGATGTGTAAAGAAACGGAAACAAAACGGGGAACTCAGAGGGCACTGCTCGGAAATGTGTCCGGTTCTTGAAATCGACGCCTGTGACCACCAGCTCACCGACAGCAGGTCCCACCCTCTCACACTTCCCGCATCCCGACGTCTGTGATCTCCTGCTCACCGACAGCAGATCCCCCTCTCTCAGCACCTCCCGCATCCTCAGCTCGTCCTCCGCATTGCGCCTGCGCTGCACGCCGCCCGGTAGGTGCACGGCGCTCAGCAGCAGGGAGGCCGCCTGCCGGGAGGACAGGTCCACCTTCCAGCGCTTGCCCGCCACCTGCGGGATAAGAACAGTGCAGGGACCAGGAGGCAGGACTGTCACAGTATGTGTGTGTGTGTGTGTGTGTGTGTTTGTGTGTGTGTGTGTGTGTGTGCGTGCATGTGTGTTTGTGTTTTTGTGTTTGTGTATGTGTGTGCGCGTGTTTGCATCTGTATCATTCCACGAGTGGAACAGACAACGGCGCAAACATTAACCACGTGTGTTACTTGATGCCTCTGCTGGCCTAAACCCTAGCCTCAACCCCTCTGCTGGCCTAAAGCCTACCCCACACCCCTCTGCTGGCCTAAAGCCTACCCCACACCCCTCCGCTGGCCTAAAGCCTACCCCACACCCCTCCGCTGGCCTCCTCACCTCGGTGACTCTGCCCACCACCACGTCCCCCTGTGCAGCCTCATAGCGCGTCTTCAGGGGCCGCACCAGCACTAGCTTGTTCACTCGCTCCACGACCTGAAAACAGACAAGGTGTCAGGGAGCTCAGGGGTCTTGCGCGCCTGCACCCTCATGCTGCTAGAAGCTCGGTCGAGCAAACCAAACCAGGTCGTCCAAACATGTTAATCTGTGGGCTGCGCATGGGGCAAGCGTGATGACTACCGATGCACAGACTGGGTGCAGACCACCCTGGGGTTTTGCTGCGCTAGTCACTCACTCCGCACACTGTTGCCACCAGCTTGCCGTTCACTGTGTGTGTTCCGTGGCCGCGAAGACAGCCGTCCTGCAAGACGTCAAACCGTTTGATCATGCGTGTCGTCATCGTCATCATCATCATCATCATCATCAGTACGTGGCTCATCATGGTTTAGCCTACGGTGCCATGCGTGTGTGCATCAGTAATCCCCTTGGAACTGTCAACCCACATGATTGTAGATCAGTGTAACTAATTTGCAGAACAACTTGCCCAATCGACCAATGCCAACCTGCCCGACTGTAACCAGAGTGTTGTTGTTGCCCGGATACATGGACGAACGAGTCCCTGACGGTTAGAACGTTGAGGGGATGCTACAAACTGTAGATTGACAAGCTGCAGGTAGACAGTGTCTGGACCATGTGCTGGAGTGCCTTGTGCTTGATGATGTTGGGTCAGCAAGCATCAGAGGTTCTGTTTGATGGTTCACGCACCTCTTCATCAACAGTTATGATGTCCCCCACGCACACAAAGGCATCAAAGCTGGTTTCTGAAGTAGCATGCAGGGCAGTCTGGGCCTCCTCCCCATCGCCAGCCTTGAGGGCACGAATAACCACAGGCATGGCAGATTCATAGGCGCAGTTCACTGCCTGCAGCTGCTGGATCCTGCCTAACCAAGGAAAAAGGGGCTGTCAAGGGCACGTGACTGCAAGCCGATTGAAACGGATTGCATGTACTGCGATGCGATGTCCGAGCAGCCTGACGAGAAAGGAGTAACCAGTTGGTGCTGTCCATTGCAGATATCTGCAGGATGGCCGCGCTTACCTCCGGCCGGTGCCTCGCGGGTAGCAAGGCCTTCACAGGCGTGCGCCCACGCCAGGTGTCCGTGGTCTCCAATGGCAGCAAGTATTTCATGAAGCGCAGGGACAGCTACATGGTCGAGGTGCGCCGGCGCGTGAATCAGGGTTCGCACTTTCAGCGTGGCCTTGTTTGCCCACGGCCAGTGCTTTCAGGCAGCCTGAGGCTCAACGATGGCGAATTTTTCAGGAATGCTAGGCTCATTGCTGCCAGGTGTCATGGTTTGTTGATCGAACCTTTCTGTCTGGCTGTGGCTGCCCCACCACTTGCAGGTGAATGTGGGCGAGGATGAGCCCGAGGACATTGCCGTGCGAAAGTTCATGAAGAAGGTCATGGACAGCCGCATTATTGACCAGGTATGCTGCGCTGCAGCTTGTAGCCTGTACTTCATTGTGTTCGCCCAAAATCAGCCCTAACACCACTCGATTTATGTTTGCAGTTGCGCGCACGCCGGTACAAGGAGACACCCCTAGAGGAGTTCAAGCGCCGCACTCGGGAGCGAATTGAGAAGATCAAGTAAGCGGCCGGGTCAGAGGGCCGAGCATCATGCATTCAAGGGTTTGCAGGCGCAGAGTCTTCATGCAGCCACATTGCCTTGCGCGTAAACCTACGGAGCAGCCAGATCATTCTTAGTTGCAGGTGCAGGGACTGATGCTGTCTTACAATGCTTGCATGCAGGATGAAAGTCGTGGAGCCAACCTGGGAGGAGGAGTATGGTATGGACGTTGAGGTCAAGCCATTCCAGGACTTCTTCCCCAGCGACGAGTTTGATGCCGGTTTCCTGGGCCCCAACTTTTCGGTGAGCCATGCGAGGGCAGGCACCTAGGTTTGGGCAAGTGCTCAGCGCTGACTAGCCCGGGAACAAAGCAGGTGTACTTGGAATGGGAGATCAATGGCCACGTTCGATCAATGGCCACCATGGGCTGTGCCGCTGCGTTGCTTATCTACCCATAGTCAGCCTGCAACCCACTTGCGCCTGCATGACGTGCCCACAGCTTGGCGTGCCTCAGGGGTTGCTGCGACGGAATTCTGTTCTAAATGCTTCAATGTGTGCACATCATTTGTTTATTTTATGCCCGTCTTCTGCTGTGCCTCACGTCACGTCCCTACGACTGCCATGGTTTTCGCAGTATGGTCAAGAGGACTACTTCAGCAGCCAGGGTGGCTACCTCACCGACGCCGGTGCCAATTCTGCCTGGGGCTCCTACGTCACCCCCAATGCCAAATTTGGCGGTTACATCAACCCCCAAGGTGGCTACGCCCCTGACCAGGGTGGCTATGCCTCACAGGGTGGCTATGCTCAGGATGTGGGAGGCTATGCTCAGCAGGGAGGGTACCCCCAGCAGGGAGGCTACGCCCAGCAGGGCGGTTATGCTCCACCACAGGGCGGCTATGCACAGGATGCAGGTGCCGCATGGCCCGCTGTTGACTACACCGCACAGCAGCAAGCACCCCCACAGTAAACAGCAACTTGGTTCGGCTTGAGGAGCGGCACGGCGACAGCAGTGGCCATGTGATCCACATGTGGACTGCCATTTGCACATGAGTGCAGACATGCAACAATACGTTTGTCACCATGTTCAACTGCCATGCATGGTGGTGTCGCCGTTTGCTGGAGCACATTTTGAATCCCGTGCTTCCTTGCTGGCTTACTGCCACTTTTGGTCATGTTCTGGCCAAATCGTCTGGACATGTTGGACACATTCAATGTCATATAGCCCTTCCTGTAATATCTGACCATGTCATTCCATACTGAGTGCCAAGCTCCTCTGCATCTGTCACGAATGGAGTCGGGTCAATGCCAGGGTGAAGGGTTTCTTGGCTGGCTTTGCAGTTTCCTAATGACGTTCGATTGATCAACAATCCCAGCCCAGGTTGGCTGTGTCAGATGTCAAGCCATACCATGTGACCGACCCATGTGACCATGAGTAATTTAGTTCAAGGATGAGCTGATTGAAGGCAAGGCAGCCAGATACAAACAACGCCTAAGCATGCGATAGCTGGACAAATGGAGGTTCCTTGGCAAACGTGGAGGTAGTGCACCCTGTGCACCCTGCCTGAGCTGGACAATGCCAAAACCCTGAGACTGACAATAAGTCAGACATGGACGACGAAGCTGCCCGCAAGGCCGAGCGTGTGAAGGCGCTGCTGGCGGGCTACTATGGAGCCGGAGATGTTGCAGCTCCTGAAGGGCCCCAGACTGGGAGCGTCCAGGGCAGGAACCCTGCAAGGGCAGCACCGGCCTTGGCGCCGGTCGACTCAGCTGCCTTCGACGCTAACCAGCACATTGCGCACATGCTTAAGACCAGCAGCTTGGAAAGGCTCATGGTTGAGCATCGCAACACGGCCCGAGAGATCAAGAACCTCGACACAGACATGCAACAGCTCGTGACTGAAAACTACAACAAGTTCACCTCAGCTACAGATACCATCAGAACCATGAAGGGAGAGATAGATCAGGCTATCCCTGAACTGAACAAGCTCAACAACATCATGAGTAAGTGGCATGTTCAATGCAGCTGCATGTGTGGTGCGTGTGAGTCATGCATGAGGTGTATACGATGCATGCCGTTTACATGAGCACGCCCAGATTGTCTTTCATCATCGTACGCACCCCATATTGTGTCCAGTGTACATGCGCTGTCTCATGCGTCAAACAGCATCAGTCTGCCATCGATCTTGGTCTACAAGCAAGCATGGCGTGATACTGACAATCAGCACTGTAACGATCCCGAATAGGTTCTTTGGCTGCAGTCCGCACAGGATAGCACTGCATGCTGACAGGGTGCCATGCATGGCAGACACTAATACATGTACACGACATGCTGCATGCACTGACTGCACTGAATGTGTCTCAACATGTCAGATAGCAGGTGAGCCTAGGGTGCTGAAGCACCTGGCCTGGCAAGCGCTCATCCCTGGTGTTTCGTGACCCAAACCTTGGACACTAGTCAAGTCGTGGTGTTGCAAGCCATGCGTGACGCGGTCGTGTGACTGCAGACAACGTATCGGAGCGCAGCACGACCATCAGCACCAAGCTTCAGGCCAGGCAGGACAAGATGGAGGAGCTCTACCGAGTGCAGGCACTGCTAAAGAAGCTGCAGGTGGGAAGGACACGTGGATAGGCTTGTACAGGGGGCGTTCAGTTACTGTGTTTAGTTGCTTGTATAATTCAGCATGGAAAAACTGCAGGTTGACTGCGCACATCTACGTGTATGTCAAATTTTATACAGCATGGCACAACCTTCCAGCCAGGTTCATGGGCAAATACAGAGCACATGCCAAACAGACAGAGTGACAATGATGACACAGTAGCAAGCCACAAGAGTTCAGGTTTTGCTGGACATGCTGCCTGAGCAGCCACGGGTGCAGGCTTGGTGACAAGCTGTGGCTTGATGGCACCCGTGCTCGCAAGGCTTCTATTCCACGTGCATCTGTGAGCCATACTCATGCCAGAACTAATCAGACAGCCGGCGAGTATGAGCAACTGTTGCCTCACATTTTTCTTTTACAATTATCTCTTACATGTATTGTTTTACATGTATTGTTACAACTATTGCTCCCACTTGATACCTTGATTATTACTGTTTGGCACTGTTCGACCTTCCCGAGCGCATGAAGGCAGCCCTTGTTATTGTTGATATTGTTGTTGCTCGCCACTGTTTCAGGCTGTGTTCGACCTTCCCAAGCGCATGAAGGCAGCCCTTGAGGAGGACGTGCTTGACACTGCTGTCAGTTTCTACGCCGAGGCCCAGCCGCTGCTTAGGAAGTACGGGGCCAAGGGAACATTCAAACACATCGCTGCGGACTCGGATGTGGTGGCCAAGGAAATAGCACAGGTCAGCGCTTAAGAGGATATCCTAGCATTGGTCGTCGTTTTTCGACCCACATATCAATTGAGATAAGCTGCAAAACACCTGCAAGAAACAGACGAAAGGAAAATTCACAAACAAATTGGATCGGGTGTTTCATGCCGGTTTACATCGAGACCGCTTCAGGGTGGGGCATGTAGTTGTCAGCAGCGCGCAGCACCAATGAATACTGATGCAATGCAGTATGACAACAGACACCAACCAACCTAGTGGGATTGGAGGATGGATGAGCACTGCATTCATTGTGTACTGCATCCCATAGAGAGTGTGTAACCGATGTACACACCCCATGCACACCGACATGGCCTATGATGCTTTTTGCTAGATAGTACCTGAGTGCCATGCGCACATGATTACACCATGATAAGTCAACCAAGTGTCGCCTGAGGCCTGATCTGCTTAAAACTGCATGCCGCACTGGACATCGCCTAGGGTTTTCTCTGCGGCCTTGCCACATACCACACCAGCGGTGCATCACGCCTGGCTTTGCATCATCATGATTACATGGCTCGTCATAGTTTGACTGACGCAGCCACACTGCGTTCACAGCGTGGCAGCCGCTAGCTTATTCCTCTTAACTGTCCATGACAACAGTGACCACCTATCCCAGGCACCAATACTTACACATGCACAAGGGCCTGAGATCCTTGTCTTTGCCTCACACTCACACTGTTGAGATCTGATGGTTTCATCCTAGTATTCCGTGAGCACCCTTGCTGTGAAACCACACACACATGTGCAACGGTACACATGAAACCACACACACACACACGCACACATGTGCAACGGCACACATGAAACCACACACACACACACACACGTGCAACGGCACACATGAAACCACACACACACACACACACACACACACATGTACAACGGCACACATGAAACCACACACACACACACACACACATGTGCAACGGCACACATGACACCACACACACACATGAAACCACACACACACACACATGTGCAAGGGCACAAATGAAACCACACACACACATGTGCAACGGCACACACGAAAACACACACACACACACACATGTGCAAGGGCACAAATGAAACCACACACACACACATGTGCAACGGCACACATGAAACCACACACACGTGCAACGGCACACCCTTGTACAAGCAAGGTAGCAAGATCATTCGTGGCACACATCCACTCATGACATGAACCCGGCGAGCAACTCGTGCCGGAAACTGCCCTCTGGTCGCGCGCAGCGTGTATCCCCGGCACTGCTCAAAGCTAGTTGCACTTTTCGCCACCCGTGCAGGTTCTCAAGCGTCGGCTGGCGGAGCGCAAGGACGACACCGAGCAGTGCGTCCTACTGCTGCGCAAACTGGGAGAGGCTGACGACACACTGCAGGACAGGTGGGTGCGTCACTGAGATGCCTGAACGCTGGAATGCAATCTCCTCGCCAACGAGGGGAATGTGGCGCCCTGCTGCCATCCCATGCGTTTTGCTTTCAGTGCGCCAGGTACATGGCATCGTCTGTGCACATTTCAACCCGGTGTATGTCATCATTTAGTTTGAACTCATGTACTGACATCCCTGGTAGTGACGTGTTGCTGGTTGCCCTGTTTGCATCATCGCATGGCTTGAATTCACCCTTCCCTGCTTGCTCAGGTACCTGGCCGGTCGGGCGCAGCGCCTTAGGAAGATTCTCAAGGAAGCATCTGCCGTGCTGGAAGCCATGGCAGCAGCTGCGGCCGCGGCTGGCGCAGAGGCAGGCAGTGCGCCAGCCACAGCAGCCAGCCAGGCGGCAGCGGCAGCGCTCCCACACCTGCAGGTGATGAAGCACAACACTGAATCCTATGCACACAACCACGCAGGACGTGCAATCGCCTCTACTGCACAGTGCCTACTCCCGGCCGCCCTTGCCCCCGCACATGCACGCGCACGCACACACACACACACACGCACACGCGCGTACACACACACACACACACACGCGCACACACACACACACACACACACCGCGCACACACACACACACAGTGCCTACAACAGTCGCATGAAGGCACACGGGGTTTGCGGACTTAATTTGCACACAACGTGGATTCAGGTGATAGTGTGGGTTTTCAGACTTTAGCACCAGCAGTCCGTTGCAATGCGCGTATGATCATGTTGCATATGGGGCTTGAGCCATGTTCTGTCCGACATGTCTTATCGAACGATACAGATGTAAAAAGACGCTCTCTCACTCGCTCACTGATGCCCTCACTCACTCACTCGCTCACTCACTCACTCACTCACTCATACCCTCGCTCACTCACTCACTCGCTCGCATGCAGGGGGGTGGAGCCGCCTGGGCCTTTGGGGAGGATGGGTCAGCACCTGGGCTCAAGGCCTTTGTGAGGGCACTGGATGAGAAACTGATCAATGCCATGCAAGAAACGGTTATGAACGTCATGCGTTTCTTTATGACCAAGGTGGGAGGGTCAAATGGCCAAACAGGTGATGATAGTGGACTGTCAGTGTGGTAGCAAAATGATAATCAACAGTATGGCAAAATAGTGAGACGGTGTGCAATCAGTCCCAATGTCCCAAACTCCTTATGCCAAATGGGGTTATCTAGTGTAGTGTGTAAAGTGTTGAAGTGAGACGCTGTGCAATGAGTCCTAGCTACAGCAAAGTATCTGTCAAGTCATGGTATTGACACGCTAGTGCATATGGTTTTGCAGCTACAGGATACCACACGAGCAGCGTTTTCTTGTTGTTTCAGCATGTGCATGGAAGTATTCAATGGGTTCGATGGACAGGGCAACATCGTTCAGCCCAACAGCCTTGATGATGCAAGTTTCACAGCCATGGGGGCATGGATCAAAGTGCCATGCGTCCGCCCGTACGCACGCCTCAGGACATGAGCCCGGAGGAAACAGCTGCCAAGCGCAAGCCGCTAGTGGCTCTGGCAAAGGAGGTCTTTGCGGACTACTTCAGAATAGTGAGGCAAGTGGGAGCGGGCGCTAGCGGTTGAGGCACCTAGTTTGGGACGCTACTTACAAGCAAACTGCACCAACTACACTAAAACACACTGAACACCAACTAACAACCACTTCAAGGACAAGCCAGATTCGCAAATACGTCACCGATGAACACATGTCAACAAACCAGACTAATCAATCACTAAACACGAAACCTTCTCAGGACGGGCTTGTGCCAGGAAGATGCTGTTGCGGTGGCAGTGATTTCAACCTGGCTGTTCAAGTGCGTGTCGTCTTCGGCACTCGCTGCTACTACATAATACATTTGACACAGGCCGCCAGCTGGCGCTCAAGTGCTTTCTTACGGATTCAGGCACCCATGCGCACCTACGCTTGTTGGCGCAGGCGTGCGCTAGCTGACTATATCGCTGTATGCACGGGCGAGGCGGCGTGTGTGCGCGCGGCTGCAGAGGCGGGCCGGGACCTCGACCTATCCCTGAGCTCGCCGTTGCTGGCCGTTTCTACGAGCTGGGGCACAGAGGGGCTAGCGCAGGTAGGACATAAGTAATAATAATAGTAATTGTAAGAGTCATCACAACATGACAACACGGAGGGGCATTATAACAACATGATAACACGGGGGACAGTTCAACATTGCAATGACACAGGGGCTGGCGCATGTGTGTGAGTGAGTGAGTGAGTGAGTGAGTGAGTGAGGGCATGAGTGAGGGCATGAGTGAGGGCATGAGTGAGAGTGAGCGAGTGAGTGAGTGAGTGAGCGCCCTTTTACATTTGTTACACTTGTGTCGTCCGACAAGTTGGACAGAAGATGGCTCAACTCAAATATCATCGCACACATGTGGGACAATCCTGCCAGGCCGCGTGCCTTGCATGCATTCTATTCTTCATCCTCATCCTCATTATGATTGCAAGGCTTATCATGGTTCAACCCATGGTACTGCGGCTAGACACAAAAAGTTTCCAAGAAATAAGTGCCTGGCTACTATCAAGCCAAGAAAGTCACCGATAGCAGTGTGCAAAGTACAAGTGTCATCACTAGCAACACGGTTTCAAACTGCAAATGGGCAACCGCTGGGGGTGGAAAAATGACGCTGCAAGTGTAAGTCATGCGTCCAATGTGACCTGGCCACATGAGGGCAGTAATCAGGGCAGGTTGATGAGTTTTGGCGTAAAGCTCAGCATTGCTGATCACCTCCGGGCCTAGGCGTTCATGCAGAATGCTTGGCAGGCAGTTGTATAGGAATGCGATGACAATAGTTTCGTTACTATACTGATAGCCCTGACCCACCCTGTCGTTCTCATTTTCGTGCACACCTGCAATTGCCATATAGTGCTGACGGTACTGGTGTTGTTGGCAGGCACTGAGTACTCTGTCCACAGACCTGGGCATGGTGTCGGGCGGGCTGCCGGAGCTGGGGCTGCGGGAGCGGGCGGCGGCGCTGGTGGCGGGGGCCGTGCACCACCACGTGCACACGAGCCTGGGAGCGCTCAGGTCAAGAGTACAGGTGAGGCACGCATTTGCTCTATGAGGTGAGGCAGGCTGTGTGCTTTATGTGAGTTCGTTTGTCTCCTGAGTTGCGGGACACATCTCTTCCGCGCATCGACACGGACGTAAACAATCGACATGTGCACACTTGCAGGGTGCTGTTGCGGTTGTGAGCGAGCGGTTGGCGGCGGCGCAGCAGCCGGGGCACGACAGCGGGGCCGCGGGGGCGGCCTCGGGGGGTCTGTTGAGGCGGGCTTACGCCTACCTGGTGGACCTACTTGGAAGGGGACTGGACGCGCTCATGCAGGTGGGATAACCGTAGAAGAAACCGTAAAACACTTAAAAAACAATTGATAGCCGTGTGTGTGCGTGTGTGTGTGTCCAGTGCTCAGCGTCTTATACCTGAAGGGTGGGACACAGCCCGTGTGCTGTTGTTGTTGTTGTTGTTTACATGGCCTTCAGTCCGTGGAGGACTGCTCAGCGGGTGCACGGACGGGTGGAAAAGCAATCAGCACAATAGACTGGTGCAGCTGCTGACTGCACAACCAAGAAACGCGCATCATCAGCTGATTGAACAGGAAAACCTGCCCTTGTATGCTTGTCTCAGGGTCTGAAGGCGTACGAGTCGCACCAGAGGCTGCTGTCCTCATGCTACCCGGAATTCATGAGCGGATTGCAGGTGTGTGTGTGTGGGGGGGGGGGGTGCCATGCCGGGGCTTTGGGGTAGGCCCATGAAGCACGCTGTGCATTGCATGAGGCTTCAATTCTTGCCCTGCCCATGAGCCCATGTTGCGGTCTCCATGGGAGAAGTCACACCTGACCAGTATGACCTGGTGTACGAGTGTATCGGTCTGCCTGCCTCATGGCTGGAGGGGGCTGGCACTCTCTTTCAAACATGATTGCCTGTGTGGGTGCACCTGCAAATGTGCGCCTGTGTATGCATGTGCAACTGTGTGCGCTCAGTCCGCCCAAACATAATAGGCAACATGGGCCAAACATATTAGGCAACATGGGCCAAACATAGTAGGCAACATGGGCCAAACATAATAGGCACATGGCCCAAACATAATAGGCAACATCATTTTTTCATCATCATTACATAGCTTCTCATGGTTCAACCCACGGTACCGCAGGACCAACCAGC